>JAJIBD010024672.1:27500-133949 GCA_021461705.1 Cryptotis parvus | reverse complement strand
TTTTTTTTTTTTTTAAAAATTTTTTTTATTTTTACAGTTACAAAGATATACAATTAAAAAGTTCATATTTGGGTTTTGGTCATACAGTGTTCCAGCACCCATCCCCCCACCAGTGCCCATCTCCCACCACCAACATCCCCGGTTCCTCCCCCTCCCCCCAGCCCTCCTCCATGGCAGGTTCTTTATTTCTTTCCGTTTCTCTCTCTCTTTTCCTTCCCCTCCAGACTATGGATTACAGAACATACATTAAAGGGTTGTCATGTGTATCTTTTTGCCTCTATTTAATGCTCAGTTCTAGGTTGGCATTAGTACCCTCGACAATTGTTAGCACACTGTTCCATTTTCTGTCTTATCTAGCTTCTGACTCCCACATGTTTGTGATAATTTCCACCTTTGACAAGACCTCCTGATGTATGTTTCACTTGACCTTAGATATTGGTATCCTAATATGTACATATATATTTATGTTATGCAGATAAATGCAGTCATTCTGTGTCTGTCTCCTTCTGGCTAATTTCGGCTCAACATAATCTTCTCCATGTCCATCCATTTATAGGCAAATTTTATAACTTCATTTTTCCTAATAGCTGCATAGTATTCCATTGTGTAGATGTACCAAAGCTTCTTTATCCAGTCATCGATTTTCGGGCACTCTGGTTGCTTCCAGATTCTGGCTATTGTGAATAATGCTGCTATGAACATAAAAGTAGGGATGGTGTTTCCGCTGCATATTTTTGGTTTCCCAGAGTAGATTCCCAGGAGTGGTATGGCTGGGTCAAATGGGAGTGCAATTTCTAGTCTTTGGAGGAAAGTCCATATTGTTTTCCAGAAAGGCTGTACCAGCCGGCATTCCCACCAACAATGGATGAGTGTCCCCTTTTCCCCACATCCACGCCAGCACTTGTTGTTCTTGCTCTTTTGAATATGTGCCAGCCTCTGTGGTGTAAAGTGGTATCTCATTGTTGTTTTGATTTGCATCTCTCTGATGATTAGTGATGATGAGCATTTTTTCATATGTTTTTTGGCCATTCAAATTTCTTCCTTGCTGAAGTTTCTGTTCATTTCTTCTCCCCATTTTTTGATGGGGTTGTTTGTTTTCTTCTTGTAAAGTTCTACCAGTTCCTGTTATATCCTGGATATTAACCCCTTATCAGATGGGTATTGGGTGAATATTCTTTCCCATTCTGTGGACTGCTTTTGTATCTTAGTCACTGTTTCTTTCGAGGTGCAGAAGCTTTTTAGTTTCATGTAGTCCCATATGTTTATCTTTTCTTCTAGTTTCTTTGTTAGTGATGTTTCACCTTTGAAGATGCCTTTAGATTCAATGTCGTGGAGGGTTTTTCCTATATTTTCTTCAATGTACTTTATGGATTCAAGTCTGATATTGAGATCTTTAATCCATTTTGATCTGATTGTTGTGCATGGTGTTAGACACAGGTCCAAATTCATTTTTTTACATGTTGCTGCCCAGTTTTCCCAACACCACTTGTTGAAGAGGCTTTCCTTACTCCATTTTAGACTTGTTGCACCTTTATCAAAGATTAAATGATCATGTGTTTGAGGTTGGGTGTCAGGATACTCAATTCTATTCCATAGGTCCACGGGTCTGTTTTTATTCCAATACCATGCTGTTTTCATTACTACTGCCTTGTAGTACAGTTTGAAGTTGGGAAAGGCGATGCCTCCTATCTTCTTTTTCCAGAGGATTGCTTTAGCTATCCTTGGGGGTTTATTGTTCCATACAAATTTCAGGAGGCGTTTGGTCAATTTCTTTGAAGAATGTCATGGGTATCCTCATAGGGATTGCATTGAATCTGTACAGAGCTCTAGGGAGTATTACCATTTTGACAATGTTGATTCTCCCCATCCATGAACAGGGAATGTGTTTCCATTTCCTTGTGTCCTCTTTTATCTCTTGGAGCAGTGTCTTGTAGTTTTCTTTGTACAGGTCCTTTACATACTTGGGTAAGGTGATTCCTAGGTATTTGATTTTCTGTGGCACAATTGTGAATGGAATAGTTTCCTTAATATACCTTTCTTTTCTTTCATTATTTGTATATAGGAAAGCCACTGACTTTTGGGTGTTGATTTTGTATCCTGCCACTCTACTATATGCCTCTATTGCTTCTAGGAGTTTTTTGGTAGAGAGTTTAGGGTTCTTTAGGTATAATATCATGTCATCTGCAAATAATGATAGCTTGACTTCTTCCTTGCCTATCTGGATGCCCCTGATGTCCTTTTCTTCTCTGATTGCTATGGCAAGTACTTCCAGTACTATATTGAATAAAAGAGGTGAGAATGGGCAACCTTGTCTTGTCCCCTGATCTCAGGGGGAAGGCTTTCAACTTTTCCCCACTTAGAATGATGCTTGCTGTGGGATTTTGGTAGATGGCTGTAACTATCTTGAGGAAAGTCCCTTCAATTCCCATTTTCTGGAGGGTTTTAATCATGAACGGGTGCTGGATCTTGTCAAATGCTTTTTTTGCGTCTATTGAAAGGATCATATGGTTTTTATTTTTTTTTTTATTGATATGATGCGTTATGTTGATTGACTTGCAAATGTTGAACCATCCTTGCATTCCCGGGATGAATCCTACTTGGTCATGATGTATAATCTTCTTTGGATTCTGTTTGCTAGTATTTTGTTGAAGATCCTAGCATCCGTGTTCATCAGGGATATTGGTCTGTAGTTTTCTTTCTTTGTGTTGTCTCTCCCTGCTTTGGGTATCAGGGTGATATGTGCCTCGTAGAAGCTGTTTGGGAGTGTTTCTGTTTCTTCTATTTCCTGGAAGAGCTTGAAAAGGACTGGCAGTAGGTCCTCCTTAAAGGTTTGGTAGAGTTCACTAGTGAATCCGTCTGGACCTGGGCTTTTGTGTTTGGGAAGACTTTTAATTACTGTTTCTATTTCCTCAATGGTGATAGGCTTATTCAGGTATTGGAGGTCTTCTTGTTTCAGCCATGGGAGGTTATAGGACTTCAGGAATTGATCCATTTCTTCTAGATTCTCATGTTTCACGGCATATAGGCTCTCAAAGTAATCTCTGATGATCTTTTGGATTTCTGTGGTTTCTGTTGTGATGTCACCCTTTTTATTTCTGATTCTGTTTATTTGGGTTTTCTCTTTCCCTGTCCTTACAAGTCTTGCCAATGGTTTGTCTATCTTGTTTATTTTTTTAAAAAACCAGGTGTTGGTTTCATTAATCTTTTGGATTCCAACTCATTGATTTCCTCTCTAAGTTTTATTATTTCCTTTTTTTCTGCCTGGGTTGGGCTCCTTTTGTTGGTCTTTTTCTAATGTCTTCAGCTGTGTAGTCAGGTTATTTATGTGGGCCCTTTCTTATTTCCTGATGAATGCTTGCAGAGCTATAAACTTCCCTCTTAACACGGCTTTGGCCGTGTCCCGCAAGTTCTTATAATTGGTGTCTTCATTTTCATTTGTTTCCAGAAATCTTTGGATTTCCTGTTTGATTTCTTCTATGACCCATTTGTTGTTCAGGAGTGAGCTGTTCAGTTTCCAGGTGTTTGGTTTGACTCCCTGTTTCTGTGTACGGTTAACTTCCATTTTCAGTGCATCATGGTCTGAAAAGATAGCTGACACAATTTCTATCTTTTTTATTTTATTGAGGTATGCTTTGTGGCTCAGCATGTGGTCTATCTTGGAGAATGTTCCATGTGCACTAGAGAAAAATGTGTATTCAGCTTTTTTGGCATGAAGAGTCCTGTATATATCCACTAGCTCTCTTTCTTCCGTTTCTTCCTTCAGGGCCAATTTTCCTTGGTGAGTTTCAGTCTTGTTGATCTATCCATCGTTGATAGAGCAGTGTTGAAGTCTCCAACTATTATTGTGCTACTGTTAATGTCTTCTTTGAGGTCTCTTAGCAGTTGTTTTATGTATTTTGCTGACCCCTCGTTGGGTGCATATATGTTTAGTAGTGTAATTTCTTCCTGGTGTACATACCCCTTAATTAGTAAGAAGTGGCCTTCGTTGTCCCTTCTAACCTTTTTTAGTCTGAAGTCTATATTATCTGATACTAATATGGCCACACCAGCCTTTTTGGAGGAGTTGTTTGCACGGAGAATGGTCTTCCAACCTTTGACTCCGAGTCTCTGCTTGTTTTGATTATTAAGATGCGTTTCTTGTAGACAGCAGAATGTTGGGTTCAATGTTTTAATCCATTTTGTCACTCTGTGTCTCTTAATTGGTGCATTTAGACCATTGACATTGAGAGAGATTATTGTCATTGGATTTTGTGCCATCTTTCTTTTTGTGTTTGTTGTTTTTATGGGTTTGGTCGCATTACAGTAGACCCTTCAAACCTTCTTTTTTAAGGTTGGTTTTGAGTCCATGAAGTTCCTGAGTTGTTGCTTAGCCATGAAGTTGTGTATCTTTCCTTCATATCTGAATGTGAGCCTGGCTGGATAAAGAATTCTTGGTGAAGCCTGCAGTTCATTGAGCCTTTTCCCAATATCCCACCATTGTTTTCGGGCTCGGAATGGTTCATCAGAGAAGTCTGCTGTAAATCTTACAGATGTTCCTTTGTATGTGATTTCCTTCTTTGATCTTGCTGCTTTCAGTATTCCATCCCTATCTATAGATTTTGTCATTTTTATTAAGATGTGTCTTGGAGTATTTTTTGTTGGGGTTTCTTTTAGCTGGTATCCTATGGGCCTCTTGGATCTTGAGGCAAGCATTCTTTAGTTCCGGGAACTTTTCAGCAATTATGGCTTTGACAGTTTCTTCTTCATCAGGGTTTTCTTCTTGCCCTTCTGGGACCCCAATGATCTTTATGTAGTTTCTTCTGGCTTCATCCCGATTATCTCTTGTTGTCTGTTCGGTAATTGTGAGCCTTTTTTTCTCTCTTCTGGTGTTGTGTAGAGAATCTTTGGAACTCGTCTTTGAGATCACTAATTCTTTCTTCAGTAGCTATTATTCTGCTATGATGGCCTTCCATTGTGTTTTTTATTTCATTTACCTCATTTTTAATATCTGTCATTTCCCTTTGCATTTTCCTCACTTCTTCTCTCATGTCCTCTTGTATTTTATTGATTTTTGCATTCCATTGCTTCTTTGAATTCCTTTTGAATCCTTAACAGTTCTTTCCAAATTCCTTTATCAGAGAGGTTATACAACTCATTGGTATTGCTAGGCTCATCTGGACCAGTGACTTCACTCACAGAGCTTGATGGAATTTTTGCGTTGCTTTACCATTATGACTATAGTAGGTTGCAAATGTGAGTTCTTGGGTGACTAGATAGTACTGTTAGTAGGTGTCTGGTCTGTTTGCAGAGTTTGGGTGGGTGGCAAGGATGTAGGAACCAAGGTTCACTGGTACCTCATGCAAGGTAGGTAGTAAGAGGGTTGCGCCAGATGCACTAGCGTCCGCGCAGTTTTGAGTTTTGGGATGTTCCCAGAAGCGCAGGGCCCAAAGGGTGGTTTCGGGGTGAAACCAAGGCAGTTTGCCTTTGTTCCCGTTGATGGAGTTTCTGCTCTTCCCTGGGGCAGCTTGGGGTCTGCGGAGACACAAGAATCACACACACACACCTGTGGGGAGAGTGGAGGCATTCCCAGAAGCGCAGGGCCCAAGAGTCGGTCGGGGTGAAACCAAGGCAGTTTGCCTTGGTTTCCGTTGATGGAGTTTCCGCTCTTCCCTGGGGCAGCTTGGGGTCCGTGGAGATGCAAGAATCACACACACACCTGTGGGGAGAGTCTAGTGTTGTTTTTAGAGAAGCTGTAAATACCATGCAAAGAAAAATAATACCATTCTTCTTCATCAGATGTCTCTACTTGACTTGGCTGTGTGATACCTAAAATTTACCACTAGAATAAGTGAGGACCTAATCAACAAACTGAATTAAAAGAAACAACTCATCGAACAGAAATAAAAAAAACTTCATTTTTACGACCCACAGGTAAGTAATTTTTCTGTGTATAAAAACTGAATTTTTTGGGCTGGAGCGATAGTACAGCGGGTAGGACGTTTGCCTTGCATGTGGCCTGCCTGTGCTGGCCCGGTTCGATCCCCAGCATTCCATATGGTCCCCCAAGCACCACCAGCAGTGATTCCTAACTACAGAGCCTGGAGTGACCCCTGAGCTTAGTGGGTATGACCCAAAAAAAAGCAAAAAATAAATAGATAATAAATAAAATAAATTAAAAATAAAAACTGAATTTTCTATATATATGAAATAGGTATTTTAACTTTATTTAGTTGACTCCCAGACATGAGGCAGAGCTGCTACTTGCTCTCCCTGTGCCCAGCCGCTCACGAGGTGCCCAGGAGGGATGGCGGGTTCTAGCCCTGGCCCGCCACCCCAGCAGAGCCTTGCAACAAGCCAGACGACCCCCCACTCCATGAGGGCCTCCATTTTCCACATCCGACTTCTCTCTCGTCAGAACTCCACCCAGCAGACCAGCCTATCGCGGCCGCGTGGTTCATCAATAAATGCTGGACTTAGAGATGACTACAAGAGTATGATACCTGCATGGCAGAGCCTGGCAAGCTACCCGTGTTGTATTTGATATGCCAAATATCAGTAACAATTAAAGACCTCATTCCGGAATGGATTGAGGCTCTTTATGTTCCTGGAGCAAGCAGATGCTCTTGGGCTCTACTAGCATGAGACAGGACATATGGAGATGTTACTGGGGCCCGCTCGAGCAAATCGATGATGAACGGGAAGACAGTGACAGTGATTTTAGTTGACTCCCAAAGAAAAATTTATAAATTAAAAAAAAAAATTAGGGACCAGAGCGATAGTACACTGGGTAGGACATTTGCCTTGCATGTGAGTGACCAGTTTCAATCCCCGGCATCCCATATGGTCCCCTGAGCACCACCAGGACTAATTCCTGAGTGCAGAGCCTGTAGTAACCCCTGAGCATCGCCAGGTGTGACCCTAAAAGCAAAATGAATGAATGAATGAATGAATGAATGACTTGTCTTCCTGTTGTTCATGGATTTGCTCCAGTGGGCACCAGTAAAATCTCCATAAGTCCTGTCATAAGCAAGTGCAGCCCAAGGGCATCTGCTTGCTCCAGAGACAGGAAGACCTTCAAACCATTCCTTCAGGTCATGGGATTGAGGTCCATAATTGTCATTGGTTTTTGGCATATCAAATAAAACACGGGTAGCTTGCCAGGCTCTGCCGTGTAGGTGGTATACTCTCAGCAGAAGGCTCTCATCTCGAGCATTTACTGATGAAACTTAAAGGGGAAAGATCAGGTTTTCTCTTGGGTGGAGCTCTGAGGAGCTGTGGAGTCTAGACTCCACAGACTCTACAGACTCCATAAACAGACAGACAGACAGACAGACAGATAGATAATTTTTTAATCAGTAGAAATTATATCACTTTTTCTTTTTGAAAGAGGTTATTTCAACTGCAACTATCAGTCTTCAGTGGCTACTCCTGGATGCAATGAGGGGACCAGAGAAAAAATCCATTGAAATTGAGATGAATTACTGATAATAAAGTAAAAGGATTACTGCCTCTCGAGGTATGTTGCTATTTTCCTATAAGGATTTTTCTTTATGTATTTGTTTTTATGGGAGACCATTCAGTATTCTATGAGGAGCTGCTTTAAAGTCAACAAATGTCATTAGCCCTTGTTTTCCTGAAAATGTTTATCACTTCTTCAAATCTAATCTTCAAGGGTAGAGGATTTTTTGGAAGGACTCCTTTATTCAGTACTGTGAATATGAATATGTCATTCTCTTATTATTGTTTGACTTACATTTGATAAATCTGATGTAAATATTGTGTCCTTTGTATGTGACATTGTCTATTAGGTATATTAAATTATGGATGGGAAATTTTGAATGTGATTGTCTAATTATCACATATAAACCTTTTTTATCAGAAACAAGAATTATTTCCAGAAATAACTACTTCTGAGATCTGAGAACAGAGCTGATCTGCCAAGACATAAGTCCGCCTAATTGCAGTCTTATAAGTGGTCCAAAAGCAAAAAAAATGGAATTACGTCAAGGCAAGCATGACTGGTCCAAAGAAGACTCTATTCAGTTATTGGAACGCATGGAGAATAATCTATCTGATGACAATAACACATTCAAAACCACCCAGTCAAAACTGGACTGGGATAGAATTGCTTTTAAAGACTTTTCTGGAGATGCATGCAAACTAAAGTGGTTACAGATTTCTAACAATTTGAGAAAATCTCGTACATTGAAAAGAATTGGTGTTGGAAGCCAAGGAACATATTGGAAAGCCCTATGAAAGGAAAAGTTGCAAAAGACATCCCGACTTACCCAAGAAGCCTTTGACTGCTTACCTCAGATTCTTCAGAGAGCAGAGACTCCAGTATTTACAAACACACCCCACACTAAGCAATACTGAACTGACCAAGGCACTGTCTAAAAAATACAAGACCCTCCCAGAGTGGATGAAACAGAAATACATCCAAGATTTCCAGAGGGAGAAACAGGAGTTCCAGCAGAAATTGATTCAGTTCAGAGAAGAACACTCTCATGCAGCCCTGAACACCAAAGGGAGACGACCCAAAGCCCAAAAGAAGGTGGAAGGAAATGTACAAGGTGTGGATTCTTTGCCTAAAGGTGATTTTCCCCCATAAGATAATATTTGAAGGAGAGCCCCCAAAAACCCCCTATGCGTGGATATTATAAATTTCAGCAGGATTTGTGGTCCAGTGAGGAACTGCGAGATGTGCCCCTGAAAGAGCGCATGACAGAGATCTGCAGACGTTGGCAAAGACTCTCCCAGAGCCAGAAGGAGCTTTATGAGCAGGAAGCCAAGGACCTTCAGAAACAGTATCAGGTAGACCTGGATCGCTGGCTCAGGACACTCTCCCCGGAGGAATATGCCACATACAAAGAGAAATCCTATGGTAAATATAAGAACATGAAGGGGAGACCCAAACACCAAGATCAGTCTTCAATCACCATGTATTAGGGACAGACTTGGAGACGAACAGTTGCTGCATGTTCCAGAGATAGAGAAATTGTCAGAAAATATTGAAAATGATTCTTTTGTCTGTGTGGATTAGCAGAAAATGAGGAATATGGGAAAGACCAGGGAAGTGGCTGGTCTTCAGACTCTAGTGAAGATGAAGGTGAACACAGAAGGAAGAGAGCCCAACTCGTCTGTCTTGGAGACCGTTTTCATACAAGTAGAATGTGTTGACCCATTGACCCTTCAAGAGGAAAACAGAACTTGAAACATATGTCCGAGATCCTCCAAATGAAGACCTCCTTGGGTCTCCAGAACCAAGATAACTCTTTATAAGTCTTTCTGTCTCCATCTCTCTCTCCCCTTCTTCCAAATCCCCCTTTAATTGTTCTTTAATTAAATCCTGATTGATTTAAGTCTAATAGATTTATTCACGGCTAGGGTAATTTTAATAATAAAAGTTTATGGTTCAATGGTTAATCTTTTCTTTTTTTTTTTTTTTTTTTTTTTGCTTTTTGGGGCCACACCCAGCAATGCTCAGGGGTTTTCTCCTGGCTCTGCACTCAGGAATCACTCCTGGCGGTGCTCGGGGACCATATGGGATGCCGGGAATCGAACCCTGGCCGGGATGGGCCGGCCGCGTGCAAGGCAAACGCCCTACCCGCTGGGCTATCGCTCCGGCCCCAATGGTTAATCTTTTCTAAGAAAAAATTCATAAGCACACTAACATTTTTCCCATTTCATTATTTTTATAAAAACACAAATCCTTAGTAAACAAAGTGAACTAGCTTAATACTCATGGGTTTAAAAACAAAATAATAGGGGCTGGAACAATAGTATAGCAGGTAGGGCGTTTGTCTTGCATACAGCCAACAACCCTGGTTTGATCCCGAGTATCCCTTATGGTTCCCCTAGTACCATCAGAAGTAATTCCTGAGTGCAGAGCCAGGAATAACCCCTGAGTATTACTGATGTGACCCCCAAAAAAAAGCCAAATTAATTTAAATTAAGTATTATGGGGCTGGAGAGGCAACTCAAAGAGCTGAGAACATACTAGGCACCATGGGATATGACCAAAATATTTTTAATAATAAGATAGTACAATGCACAGCAATTAAAAACCCTACTTATTCATAAAATAGGTTATTATCCAATAGAAAAAGGGACAATAATTTGTGGGTTCTCAGAATTAGCAGCACTGAGTCTCATGTTGCAAAAACAAACTAAAGTGTTGGATGACATGCCTAGCTAGCTTGGAAGTTTTGCTGTTTAATCTATTTAATCAATTTACTCACAGTTTAATCTATTTGCATATTCTTAAACCAGGGTTCATGCTAATGAGATCTCTCTTCTCTGGAAACACTGATGAAGGGTGTGGCAGTTACAGAAGTCACCTTGACTCTGAATGAGTAACTTCTGAATTATTATATATTTACCATGACTTCTATGTTATCTAGATTGGACACAGCTCCTCTTTATACTCATTGGGCCAGTGTGGGATGTTAGAATTTACCAGAAGAATACCACCCTGGTTACATGGGTGATATGTTTAAGATGATAGGAAGGATCATACTAGTTTGCCCTCAAGCAGGCGGAGCATGACTCTTTATACAGAGAACAAGATACTCAGAATCACCCTGGTGCAGATAACAAATATGAAAGACCTTGTGGGTACCATCTAGATTTCATGAAGCCCATGAAATTAAGATATATTATATTATACCAGCCCCCTCTCTCTAGTGTTTCACATAAGAGATAATCTCGGAAGAAGGGGATAGTCCTTGGTATAATCATTTATTTAGACCTGTAATAGGGTGTGGCACCACCCTACTATACCCTTCTACTCTCTAGAAGCTGTTTAGTTAATCTTTGTTGACAGGACCCTCCCTGAAGTTAAGATTACTTTTGTGTATATAAGGGGACTGACTTGAGGTACTGCATCCACTCTGGTGGGATATAAGTTCCCAGAGCTTGGGATCTTCCGTTATATTGGATTGCGGTGGTAGAGCTTACTCTACTATTAAAAGCCTTTTGGAACTGCTCCGGACTCATGAGTTTTCATCTGTTCCCCAGTGACCTCAGAGGTAGAAGAGAGCTTCTGTCCTGATATCAAAAAAAATCATAGAGAGTTAATAAAAGATGAATAATTGGGTTTGTTTTCTAATCCAATGTCCCTGCAGGGTGATATAAACTTCACCTGCAGCTGATTGCAGGGAGATGCAATCAGCATTGTGTATTAAAATGTGCCTTTGTTCTTCTATTGTGAACAGCATCAATTAGAGAAATTAAATATCTCCAAGGAAATATCACAATTGCTCTGACAAACTTCGGGAGAAAATATACCATAAGCCAGATTTGGAACTGCTTCTAAAAAAGAAAAGGAAAAGGAAAATAAATATGTCAGGGTGATGAACATTTGATTGTATAGAAAATGGGAAAATGGACTCATTTTTTCTGAAATACCTTCTGTTTTCTTCTTTTCTCTCTCTCTTTCTCTGTCTCTCAGGTTTATCTTATCCTGTACTCACTTCTGGCCTTGAGAAAATCAATAATTAACAACAGATAGTTGGGAAGGAATGTTGAAGATTATCATATAAACCCTAGAAAAGGATATTGGCTGACCAAATAACAAGGAAAAGATTACCATCCCCAAAGGTTCCAATAACCATTGACTCCAGCTCAAACAGCCTTGAAACGGAAACAACCTCCCCCCGCACCCCCCAGGTTCTGATAATAATCATAAATTTCTTTTAACCTGTTTCCCCAACCACTCCTATATAAACCCCTGATCCCAGCCTGAGAGTAAAATGGGTATTTTTCAGGGACGTGCTTCTTCGATCTTCTGAGGTTGCTGGGACCTAAATAAACTCTTTCTTTCTCATATCAGTTCTTTTCTCTCAAGTCATTGGTCTTTAGAGTGTCAGCACCCAAATTCAGTCACGTGACAATTTGAAAAATATGTATCCATGTATCATTAATTGATTCCTTTTGTAGAAATTACCAACCATAGTATAAGGTATGCTTTCTGTCTTTATTTGTTTGTTTGTTTTTGCTTTTTTGGGTAACACCCGCAACGCTCAGGGGTTACTCCTGGCTCCTCGCCTCCTGGCGGTGCTTGGGGGGACCATTTGGAATGCCGGAGATTGAACCCGGTCGGCCGCGTGCAAGGCAAAAGCCCTACCAGCTGTGCTATTGCTCCGGCCCCTTGGTTTTGTTTTTATTTCTGAGTGACCTGGAAGTAAAAGGATAGGTGCCGCAGGTGTCTGATTTATATTAACTTACAAGCATCTTCATGACTAAATCCTCGCTGTCGAGGGTCTAACAAGCCTTTCAGGTGGTTGCAATACATACTAGGCTGAGTTGGTAACACCTTATAGCTGGGAAGCTGCTTTGCTCTTGGCTGTCTCCTCCCACTCCTAAAACTGAGTGGGCTGTGGGTGATAGGGTCTGTGCCGTTTGTGAGGACAGCCAGGAACAGAGAGGAAAGGGTCTTTGAGAACATCAGCTGGAAGTTGAGACAAGTAAGCCGTAGAAATAGGAGCGTCAACCACGTGGATAGCTACTGTCCCCACCCGAAGGGTCTACCCTTTAGTATATATTTTTGTCCATTTGCAGCCTCATCTCTGACCCCTGTTTGAGAAGAACAGAGCCAGAGTTCAGGAGGCATACTGAAAGGAACAGCCCCATCTGTCCTCACCCAAAAGGTCTTCAAAGACGTAAAACGGCAACGACAGCCATTCTCTGCAGCTGGAGACACCCTCTCCTGAGCACCTTCGCAGGTATTGAGTTTTACTTCTTTTTTAATGAAAGAGGCTTAGTTATTGTTCATGCAACGATCTCTGTACACTAGGATAAAATCTACATCTGCTTTTCTGATACAACTCTGTACACATACAATTACTATGTGCTAAGACACAAAATAACAAAAATAAATCAATTAAATTGCTTTAATATAAATGACTATTGCTAATCATTTTGTTAATTTATATATATTTTAATTTTTTTTGTGCTGGAGAAGTAGTACAGTGGGTAAGGGGCTTGCATCCATGGGGCCAATCTATGTTCAATCCCCGGCATCTCATATCATACACTGAGCACTGCCAGGAGTAATTCCTGGCTGCAAAGATAGGAGTAATCCCTGAGCATCACCAGGTGTGACCCCCAAACAAAACCAAGAACAACTTTGTGTTATAATGTAGGAAACATTATCCTGAAAAGTAACTAAAAAAATTGACTGATTAGATTGCTTTCATGTATAATGAAAAGAGAAGGTAAGGAAATGAGAGAGAAGATCCCCGTGGTATGAAGTTAGTTGTAGTTCTATAATATTCTACTTAGAAAAATGTAAGAATGTGCAAAATTTTGAATAGAATGATATTTTATGATGCTTTTCACTAGCTACCAAAGACAGCAATCTCACTATTTTGAAAATCTCAGTGTATGTGAGCTTGCATGCTGATGCACGTGGAATGGCGAAGATCAGCTGTTCCCAGTTTACACAGACTAATCTCAGGGATCTTTTCTTTGAGGAAAAAAATGGGGAAAAAGAAGTCTATAATGTTCAAGATGAATGAGATTGAGGACGTTTTTAATAATCACATCTCTCTTTTGCATCTCATTATTGTGAGAGCTTGACTTGAGGTAGGATTTAAGCAAGGCAAATATGAACATTGCAAAAGGTTTCAGATTTGCTGGTTTTCACAACTGTTTTTCATTGAATTTCTATATAAAAGTGGTGATTCATCTGTCATTGTGATTATTCCTTCCTTGTCTCTGAAAGAGTTTATTTCTGAGGAAAAGAAGGAAAGAGTGTCTCATGAGAACTTAAACATCCAGTCTCAAGAATCGAAGGATGGGGCTTCAGTAATGATCACAGCCATGTCTGTGACTATTGTCTACATGTGTGATATCTGCAAGACTCAGAGAGAAAGGAAGGGGGCAGGGAGGGTGCTAGAAGCTCAGTCCTATATGGTAATGGGGGTGCTTGTTCTTAGAGCTAAAGTGGAAACTAAGATCTGATCTCCCTATCCTAAGAAGCTGAGTTCCGCGATCCTTAATAATTAACTTAACAAAAGGAAGTTTGAGTTCTGGATCTTTGTGGAAAAGGAGGATCCCAGGACTCATGAATGTCTCCATATTTTAACAAGTTTAGAACCCTCAGATAGCTATTGTTATTCTTTTTCTCTCTTCTTTCTCTCTTCTTTCTTCCTTCCTTTCTCTTTCTTTCAGGCTTTTTCTTTCTTTTTTCTCTCTCTTTCTCTTTCTTTCTCTTTCCTTTCTTTCAGATTTGGTGATGCTTAAAGGGGTCCTAGAGATCCAACAAGGCATGTTCTCTGTTGAGCTAGCATTCTGCTTCCTTCATCTGCTAATCATTTCTGCTTTGTGCTTGAACAGATACCTGATTTTACACCTGCAAGGGCAACTGAGAAACTCCAGGGATCTGAGAAAGACAAAAGCCACAACAATATTGAAGAGTGTTAGGAATCAATGCATGGATTCATTTGGGGGATTTGGGGAGTCATCCTAAATTGAAAGCCGAACAAGGAAAGGGCCAACTGGCTCCGGCCCATAAAATATTAATATATTTTGTTTATGGGCCGCACCAGAAGTACTCGTGAATTCTGTGTTTAGGAACGACTCTGGCTCTTCTGTTTCTCCTGACTCTCTCTTAAGAATCACTCCTAGTGGTACTACGAGGACCACACATGCTGTCATGAATCAAATCCACATTGGCTGTAGGCAAGGTGAACGTCCTGCTTAGTGTGCTATCACACAACCCTATATTGTGAATTACTTTGCTGAGACTTTTGGTCATTTTCTGCTGTTTCCTGAACCACATTGGGAAATTTCAAATAGTGATACTTGGAAACAGCTAGAACTATTTTTGCTTTCAAGTGAGTGTGCTCCCTCTCTCCTTTATTCTCAAATTTTTGTTTTCTTTTACTTATTTCAGGCAGCGTGAAGAATTGAGCCCAGATGTGGTGTTGGGGGTTAAACTGGGGATGGCCACTCTCAAAGTAAGCACCTTAACCTTTCCACTGTCATCCAACCTGAATGTTTCTTCAGCATTCTTTGATATGATGAAATTGGGCTTTTCCCTGTAAGTTATTGATTGCATTTTGTGATATGTTAATTATATTTTGATTGGTGAAACTTCCTCATTCCTAGAGTATGGAAATTTTGTCATGAGTTTTTTTGTTTGGTAGTGCTAGAAATTAAAGCCAGGGTCCCACACAAGCAAGACAATCATGCCACGCCATATCTCCAGTACCTAGAAACTTTTGATTTTTTTTCTGCTTATTTCTTGATTTTTTGCTAATATTTTGTTAGAGGATTTTTTTTCCCTGTGTCTATTGGGTAAAGAAGAGCATAATGATGTAGAATCTCTTTTCTTTTTATCTTTTATTTTTACTGTGGTCTTGGTTCTTCCACACCTAGTGATGCTCATTGGCTTTTCCTGACTCAATATATAGTATGCTCAATATAGCATGCTCAGCTATACTCAGGTGAACATGTGGTGCCAGCAGTCAAACCCAGACTTGCAGCTGACAAAGCTCAGCCTATTGAGCTTTTAACCTTTCCCTCTGATTCAGCATCATCGATTTGACATAACCGGTATTAGTTCACTCCTTTGGATTGTTTTAGGTAAATACTGATTTAATTTCTTCATGTGAAATCTTACCTTTGTATACTATTTCTTATTATGTCTATTTAATGCAATCTTTACC
This sequence comes from Cryptotis parvus, assembly GCA_021461705.1. Classification (NCBI taxonomy): domain Eukaryota; kingdom Metazoa; phylum Chordata; class Mammalia; order Eulipotyphla; family Soricidae; genus Cryptotis; species Cryptotis parvus. The sequence goes on along the minus strand of JAJIBD010024672.1, from coordinate 118,296 downwards.
ACTAGGAATTTACTTAGCCATATCCCAAATTTTGATTTTGTATTAGGGTTTTCATTACATTTAACACAATGTTTTCATAAATTTTTGTTTGTTTTAAGACTCTTTGATTTATGAAGTTGTTCATGGTTGAGTTTTAACATACTACATTCCAGCACCAGTCCTCTGCTGTGGGATGACAGGCCTAGTTAGCTTGGGAGCTTTGCTGTTTTATTCACTCACAGCTTAATCTGTTTACTTTTTTTTTTTTTTTGCTTTTTTGGGTCACACCCGGCAATGATCAGAGGTTTCTCCTGACTCTGCACTCAGGAATTACTCCTGGTGGTGCTCGGGGAACCATATGAGATGCCGGGGAGGGGATCGAACCCGCACCGGCATGGGCGGGCTGTGTTCAAGGCAAACACCCTACCTGCTGGGCTATTGCTCTGGCCCCTGTTTACATGTTAATCCAGGGTTCATACTAATAAGATCTCTCTTCTGTGTAAACACTGATAGAGGGTGTGGCAGTTACAGAAGTCACCTTGACTCTGAATGAGTAAATTCTGACTTATTATTATATGTCTACTAAGACTTCTATGTTATCTAGATTGGGCACAGCTTCTCCTTCTACCCACTGGATCCAGCATGAGACAGTTAGAATTTACTAGGAGACTAACACCCTGGTTGAGACTATTATTTAAGATTATAGGAAGGATCATACTAATTTGCCCTCAAACAGGCAAGCGTGACAGAGAACAAAATATTCAGAATCAGCCTGGTGCAGATAAGATTATAGGAAGGATCATACTAGTTTGCCCTCAAGCAGGCGAGCATGACAGAGAACAAAATACTCAGAATTAGCCTGGTGCAGATAACAAATAAGAAAGACCTTGTGGATACCATCTAAATTACATGAAGCCCATGAAATTAAGATGTATTACTTTTATACCAGCCCCCAGTGTTTTACTTAAGAGATAATCTTGGAAGAAGGTATCAGTCCTTGGCATAATCTTTGTTTAGACCTGTAGTAGGGTGTGGTACCATCCTTCTACACTCTTCTACTATCTAGAAGCTTTTTTAGGGTTCTTTGTTGACAGGACCCTCCCTGAAGTTAGGATTACTTTTGTGTATATAAGAGACTGATTTGAGGAATCCCCCCCTCTCTGGTGGGATCCACTTTGGTGGGACTCTCTCTCTCTCTCTGGTGAAATCCTCTTTGGTAGGTGACTTGGACCCTCATGTGTGATCTAAGTTCTGACCAGCGCTATAGGTCTTCCATTATATTTGATTGTGGTGGTAGGACTTATTGTACTATTAAAAGCCTTTTGGAACTGCACTGGATAGTGAGTTTTCATCTGTTCCCTGGCGGCATTGGAGGTAGAAGAGAACTTCTGTCCTGGTACTGTTGGGGACCCAGTGGCTCCCCAACACCTACCAGTGTCAATTTTCCTCTACTAATATCTTGAGGCTCCCTCATGCCCCATCAAACACCCCAGACTGCATCTTAAAGGCACCTCTTTAAGGTTTGTTGTGACTTGTATCTCCTGCTTTCAGATATATAGCTATACCTGTACATTTGGATACATAGCTATACCTGTATATTTGGATATATAGCTATACCTGTATATTTGTATATAAAGCTATGCCTGTATATTTGGGTATATAGCTATACCTGTACATTTGGTTATATAGCTATACCTGTATATTTGGATATATAGCTATACCTGTATATTTGGGTATATAGCTATACCTGTATATTTGGATATATAGCTAAACCTGTATATTTGGATATGTAGCTATACCTGTATATTTGGATATATAGCTATACTCTATACCACCAATACACCCAAGGTGCTTGACTCCTTCTCCCAAATACTTCCCATTTGCTTCTCCTTGCTAACTTCAATTTCTTTTCTTCTCTGTCATCCTTCTTATATTCTGCATTCCAAGGTGATCAAGTGATCCCCCTTTTTGAATATCTTGCATTTCCTTATCCATTTATTCTATATTACACAGAAAGTGAGATCATCCTGTATATTTACTTTATCTTCTGGCATATTTAGCTTGACATGATATCCTTCAGTTCCATTCAAGTAGCAGCAAATTATATGATTTCATCATTCCTTGCTGCTGCATAGCATTCCATTGTGTTATATACCACATATTCATACTCTACTAATCTGTCATTGGACACCCAGGTTTATTCCATATCTTAGCTATTTGATTTCATAAGTGAACATTATTCTAGTGCTGTAATAAATAATGGTGTACATATGGACTTTTTAATTGAATTGCCATGAATATATAGAGTTACAAAGCTGTTCATGATCGCATTTCAATCATACAGTATTCCAACACCCATCCATCACAAGTACATATGTGCAACCACCAAGGTCCCCAGTTTCCAATGATTTTCTCAGTTTAGTGAACATTGAGAGGATTGTTGCTCTGATGTCATCCCCAGGAAGCATCAAAAGTTCTATTGTACTTGACTTTCCTGGCTTCAGTCCTCATATGTTGATGAAGCTGAATTCTTTTCTTTTCATCATTCCTGGTGCTTTGTGGCAACTAAGAGTGGAACTCTGAGTTCCTCTGGATACTTAATCTTTTTAGTATTGTTTGAACTTCCTGTATCTGTAGTTAATATCTAATAATTAAGGAAATCTGCAGGAACTAGTGCTTCAAAATTTGTTCCTGTTTTATCTTTTGTCTGCTTCTGGCATATCCATTATACATATGGATATCTTTTATAGTTGGCCCATAGTTCTTAAATATTGGTTTAGTTTCTGGCAAGAATACTACAGACATAGTATTATATTCTTTCCAGCCCGCATCTATGAACACATGAGATCTATGACCAGAGTTTATATCCTTGCTTAATGTGTTTACTAAATCTATGCCTTGTACTAAGAATTAATGTGTGGGCCTAGAGCTATAACAGTGGGGAGGACACTTGCCTTGTACAAAGCTGACCTGAATTTAATACCTAGCATCCCATACAGTCTCCTAAGCCTTGCTAGGAGTAATCCCTTAGTGTAGAGCCAGGAGTAAGTCTTGAGCACTGCTGAGTACATCCCTTTTACCATGTGACTCTTCTAAAGAAATCTTGGCTGTGATTACAACACATACTTTGTGAAATAATCATCAAGATAAAAACAAATTGTGCCTGTTTTAGACAAAATATGAGCCGCTAACTTTAGAAATGTAAAGCCTCCGATTCATTTGTAAAATAGATCATACATTTTTCTGAGAAAATTACTGAATTTATAATAGGAAGCTTAGAAGTAGAGCATCAGGCTAAGGCTGAGAATGATGATGAGTTTGGAGGACTTTGTACCTAAGCACCTTAGGAAGCTCATGGCATGTAGTGCTCTAGTGCACACATTGATGAGTTAAGGTCAATTCCAATGCACATATTCAAGATTAAGAATGTCCTTTGCTTTCATTTTTTTCAGCAACTTAAATGCTGTCCTCATGCAAGGTGTCCCTGGAAATCGGACCTGCACCATCTGCAAGAACCCCCCCACAGACCCATTCTCCTTTCCCTGTGGGCACAGCGCTTGTATACCCTGTTTCTGCTTCCTCTGGAAAGAGATACAAGCTTGTACTTGCTGTGCAGTGTGCAGGTCCTTTTCACTGAAAATGTACTCCAAAGAAGTTAGTTTTACTAGGGAAAAATTTTTTCCTGCTGAAAGACCCGTTGCCTGCCAATCAACAAACACTGCCAACCTGTACTGCTCTACACACCAAGCAACAAAGAACGTATTTTGTGAAAATGAATGGATCTTGCTTTGTTTCCTCTGTTCTCAATCCTCAAGACATGCCACTCATGGACACTTTCTACTAAATCAGGCTGCTGAGAACTACAGGGTAAGTTATGTCTCTAAAGACAATTTGAAAGACGAGGGATTGTGTATCTAGTGGGAAATGAGAAAAAATCTTAACCGTTATTATTTTATGCATGAATAGTTTCTATGGACCATATGCCAAACACATTCTAAATGCTAGGGATAAAGGAGTGAAAAATGAGACAGTATTTTCTCTCCTGAAGTTTACATTGTGTTGGGCTGAAGGAGAGGACTGTATATGAAACAGTGAGGTTCAGATTGTTGGTATTTCAGAGCAACAGTGTAACAGGTGAGCCTCTACCTGCAGTATTATCACTGCGTTCATAGTTATGGTCAAAATGAGCCTGTTCTCAGAGAACAGATTTTAAAATATTGGCTAATTCAATCTTTTTTTCTTTCTGGGTCACACCTGGCAATGCGCAGCAGTTACTCCCTGGCTCTGCACTCAGGAATTACTCCTCACGGTGCTCGGGGGACCATATAGGATGCAAGGATTGAACCCAGGTCGGTCACGTGCAAGGCAAACACCTTACCCACTGTGCTATCTCTCCAGCTCCTGGATAATTTAATCTTAAGAGTACATTTTCTCTTCTGAAAATATAGTCAGTTACATGCAATTTTAATGCCAGATTCCTCAAATAGTGGGGCACATTTTACAAATTCAGTAACTCTTTTTGTTTGCCCTAATTTGACCATATTCCCAAAGAACATCACTCATGCCTTCACTCTGTTTATTGTTGTCGCATGTGTATACCCTGTCTTTATTGATGTAGCTAAAATGAAGTGAGTTGGGGCCTGTGTGATAGCATAGCGGGAAGGGTGTTTGCCTGACCCAGGTTCAAACCCTGGCATCCCATATGGTCACCTGAGCACTGCCAAGAGTAATTACTGAGTGCATAACCAGGAGTAACCCCTGAGCATTGCCTGGTGTGACCCAAAAAAAGCAAGATAGGTAGGTAGGTAGGTAGGTAGGTAGGTAGGTAGATAGGTAGGTAGCTAGATAGGTAGATAGCTAGCTAGAGAGCTAGAGAGCTAGATGATAGATGAGAGATAGATAGATAGACAGACAGACAGACAGACAGACAGACAGACAGACAGACAGATAGATAGATAGATAGATAGATAGATAGATAGATAGATAGATAGATAGATAGATAGATAGATAGATAGATAGATAGATAGATAGATAGATAGATAGATAGATAGATAGATAAAATGTAGTGGGTTTGCGGTGGGATATGGTTTTTTTTGGTTTTTGGGCTCATATTTTTATGTTCTTTTGCAGGAGTATTTCCTAATACAAATAAAATTGATTTGGATAAAGAAACTTAAAACTCAGAAAAGTATAAGCAGAGCAATAAACATACTCAGATCATGGGAGGTAAGCAGCAGAACCTATTAAGCCTTGGAACCAACCTGTAACAAATATCATGGTAACTTAGAGTAGAGAAAACTTTATAAAAATCATAATTTCCTCTGACTGGGTGATCACCACAGAGTTAGGTATGTTATTCTAGAGTGCAGCATGATCTTCAGTGTAGTGTTTTATATTAACCTACTACGTAACTGGAAGATTTTTCCTGATTTTCTCACAGATGGGAAGAACCTGTGTGTGTTTAGGGTTACTCCTGTCTCTGGGCTCAGGAATCACTCCTGGCAGTGCTTAGCAAATCATATGCTGTGCTGGCTGTTGAACCAGGATTGACCATGTGCCAGACAAGTGCTTTAGCCCCTTTACTATCTTTCCAGCCCCTCCTTCTTTTCTTGAGTAAGCAGTATCTACCTCTAATACATCAGGAAGAATGAGCAAATGTACAACCACAAAATAGAATGGAGTGATCACAGGCAGAAACAGAGATTAAAAGTAGAGATTAATAGAATTCAGTTAACTTTTGTTACAGGAATAGTTTCTCATACAATAAACATGGAGGGGCTGGAGCAATAGTACAATGGGTAGGGCATTTGCCTTGTGCACAGCCAACACAGATTCAATCCCCGGCATCCCATACAGTCTCCCAAGAACCACCGGACTAATTCCTGAGTATATAGCCAGGAGTAACCCCTAAGCATTGCGGATGTGACCTGAAAATAAACATATATATATATATATATATATATAATAAAATGTTTAGACAATATAAATATATGTATGTATATATTCATATATACATATATAAACATATATGTTTATATTTTATATATGTTTATTTATATATATATCAATCTTATGACACTGTTAGCAGATCCTGTAACTTCATGAGTATTAGTTCTCATGGGAAGAAATACCTGAGAGACGGGAAAGTAAAAGATTAGACAAACAAGGAAATTTTGTGACTTGAAAGTTTTTTCTATTACACATAAGCTATGAGTCAAGGAGGAATAGAAACATGATTAAAAATGTAATAAAGGTGAGTCCATTAGTTATGAATGCCTCCAAACTTTGTTTTGAGGCATCATTCCTGGCAGTGCTTAGTGGGCACTTCTGTTTTTTTTTTTTTTTTTTTTTGCCTTTTGGGTCACACCCAGCGATACTCAGGGGTTATCCCTGGATGTGCATTCAGGAAATACTCCTGGCGGTGCTTGAGGGACCATATGGGATGCCAGGGATTGAACCTGGGTTGATCGCATGAAAGGCAAATGCCCTACCCACTGTACTATCACGCCAGCCCCAACTTCTGTTATTAATAAGGTAACAAGTCTTTGATGTTTAGTTATAGCAGGTCAAAAGGATTATGTCCCTGTGCAATAGATTACAGTACAAGAATAAAGCATTCTTACATATTTTAATCCAATATTACTATCGGGTTTTTTATTTATTTTTGACAATTGCAAAAATGTTCATGTATAGGGTTTTATCAGTCTACGAAAGACAATGATTCAAGCTGAATATCCTAAGTTGTGTCAATATCTCCATGAAGAAAAACAGAAACATTTACAACTACTGGAAATTGAAGGGAAGACAATATACCAGGGTCTTGAGAAAAATATATCTGAAATGACTAATGTGGGGAAACTATTGCACAAATTGTATGATGAATTGAAGGAAATATGCCAGAAAACAGATGAAGATCTACTCCAGGTAGGGCCAAAGCAAAACGTCAGAACTAAATCCTACTATAGCTACAATTTCTTTTTTTCTCCCTTTTTTTATTAAACATTTTATTATGCCACCGTGAGATATACAATTACAATGTTGCTCATGTTTAGAGGTTTTGGTCACATAGGTTCCAGCACCCCAACCTCCACCAGTGCCCATTTCCCACCACCAATGTCCCCAATTCCCTCCCCCTCCCATAGCCTGCCTAAATGGCAGCTTCTTTATCTCCTTTCTCTCTCCCCTCTCTCTCTTTTCCTTCTCTTACACATTGTTGGTTGCACTACATACACTTAGAAGTCATCATGTGCATTTTTTGCCTGTATTTAATGCTCAGTTCTAGGTTGGTATCAGCCCTTTCGACATTTATTCACACATGTTCCCTTCTCTGTCTTACCTAACCTCTGACTCCCACACATTTGCAGTAATTTCCAGTTTTGGTAAGATCACCTGATATATTTGTCATGCAAATAAATGCAGTCATTCTATATCTCTCTCTTTCCTTCTGACTAATTTCACTCAACATGATCCTTTCCATGTCCATCCATTTATAGGCAAATTTCATAACTTCATTTTTCCTGACAGCTGCATAATATTCCATTGTGTAGATGTACCACAGTTTCTTTTTCCAGTCATCAGTTCTCGGGCATACTGGTTGTTTCCAGATTCTGGCTATTGTGAATAGTGCTGCTATGAAAATAAAAGTGCGGATTGTGTTTCCGCTGTGTGTTTTTGGCTTCCCAGGGTATATTCCCAGGAGTGGTATGGCTGGGTCAAAGGGGAGCTCAATTTCTAGTCTTTGGAGGAATGTTCATATTGTTTTCCAGAAAGGTTGTACAAGTCGACATTCCCACCAACAATGTATGAGAGTCCCCTTTTCCCCGCATCCACGCCAGCACTTGTTGCTTTTACCCTTATAGATATGGGCCAGTCTCTGTGGTGTGAGGTGATATCTCATTGTTGTTTTGATTTGCATCTCTCTGATGATTAGTGATGATGAGCATTTTTTCATATGCCTTTATAGTCATTCGAATTTCTTCCTTGTCAAAGTTTCTGTTCATCTCGTCTCCCCATTTTTTAATGGGGTTGGCTGTTTTCTTCTTATATAGCTGTACTAGTGCCTGATATATCCTGGATGTTAACCCCTTATCAGATGGGTATTGGGTGAATATTCTTTCCTATTCTGTGGACTGTCTTTCTATCTTGGTCACTGTTTCTTTCGAGCTGCAGAAGCTCTTTAGTTTCATGTAGTCCCATATGTTTATCATTTCTTTTAGTTGCTTTGTTAATGGTATTTCACCTTTGAAGATATCTTTAGCTTCAATGTCGTGGAGGGTTTTTTCTATATTTTCTTCAGCGTACTTTATAGATTCAGGTCTGATATTGATATTATAGCCACAATTTCTAACCACATGTAGGAGAGAATCTTCTTTTATAATTCAGTTATTATTAATAATAATTATTGTTCATAAGTATTAATAATTTAACTTATAATTAATAGCTTAATTATTCAGTGTGATTGTTAATATGCAGGATTAAAACATTATTCTTTTATTTCAAAGAAAGGAATCTTCAATTTGCAGCACACATACCTCCAAATCTTGTGTACTGCAACAAAATACAGTATCTATATTTTTATTCCCGTTTGTTCAAACTAAGAACTTTTCCTTTCTTTACTTTTATCAAGAACACTATTCTATCAACTATATAAACTATGAGACAGGTTTTATTTTTATAAAATCAAAGAAAACAATAGATACTTTACCCAAGTAAGGAAACAAAATATTAAGTGTTCCTGTCTAGTCTCCTAGCTCTGGAGTAGAATAAACAGGAGAGTCATCTTGTTCTATAAACAAAATGTGTGTCTTTCTCTTCACAGGATTTGGGACATTTATTGAAAAAGTAAGTTTACCCCTTTTTCAAGTCATAGCAATTATTGTAGTGACTGCTTATGCTGAGGTGAACCAGCACTTTTTAAGTAACAAGTTTCTTTATTTTTGTATTCAGTCCTTCATTTTCCAAATGGTTTTAAGCTCCATATTGAGTACCTGAGGTAAATCCAGGGGATTTGATATGGATGTTTACAATTGCAAGGCTTATATGAAAGCTTTTCATTACATGAGGCATCCATGAGGGAAGGTGAGTTCTAGCCCTGACCCGCCATGCCAATAGAGAAACTAGAGGAACCCCCGCAGCATGAGGGCAGCCATCTTCAACATCTAGACTCCACAGTTCATCAGAGCTCCACTCAAGGAAAAAAGCCTATCTCAAGCCCCTGCTCATCAGAGTCCTACCCTACAGCGAAGCCTATTTCAAGCCCAGGTATGCTTGAACCAGAGACACAGAAACATGGGGCAGAGCTGCTACTGGCTCTCCCTGTGCTTGACTGATCATGAGGTGTTGAGGAGGGAAGGCAGGTTCAAGCCCTGGCCCACCATCCCAATAGAGCCTCGCAAGAAGCCAGAGGAACCCCTGCAGCATGAGGGCAGCCATTTTCAACATCCGGACTCCATAGCTCATCAGAGCTCCACCCAAGAGAAAAGTAAATTTCTCCCTTTGCATGGTTAATCATAAATGCATGAACTGAGAGCCTACTACCAAGAGTATCCAACCCACACAGCAGAGCCTGGCAAGCTACCCATGTGATATTTGGTATCTGATATGCCAAAAAAAACAGTAACAATTACAGACCTCATTCCCATGACCTGAAAGAATGGTTTGAGGCCCTTGGTGTTCCTGGAGCAAGCAGATGCTCTTGGGCTACACTAGCATGCAACAGGACTTATGGAGATGTTACTGGTGCCCACTCAAGCAAATCGATGGACAATGGGAAGACAAGTGATAAAAATGATACAAGTGATGTGAAAGTTGCAAAGAGACCAACATGTTTTTCTATTTTTAATTTTCAAAGTTTTAACATTAGAGAAGTATTACAAGTTCTTTATGGTATAAGGCAAACAATAAGCTCTAATAAAGAAGCAAGAGGTAGAAAGAGGATGAGAAAAAGTGAGAGAATCATTAGAAGGAATGTATTATGGAGCTAAATTTTCAAATGTAGCAGGTGGCAGATTACAAAGATTCAAGATACATGATAATTGTGGTGAGTCCGATGGAGGAACTGGAGGGGGAGAAAAAGAAATGATCAGTGAGTGATGTATTCCACTGGAATTGAAATTTAGGAACATAAAAGCAGAATAATGATCACGAGCCGGTCTATCTCAGTTCCTGGGGTTATGACTTTTAAATCTCAGTGAAGAGACCAGTATGCAGAGCTCGCAAGCGGCTGGGGAGGCTGGAGCCGGCTCGCGCCGAGCCCAGCTGACGATGGGATCCCGAGGAGGGCAGATGGGTTTTGGGTGTTGGCCCATCACCTCTGGGGGTCCCGGAAGCAGCCGGATGAAACTCGCCCATCACACTAGCCACCATCTTCGCTGTCCGGACGCTGGGAAACTGCCTCACGACCAGATCAACAGAGCAAAACCAGTTCGAGCCCAGGTAGGCGGCTCCCAGAAGCGGGAATCACTGGGAATTCGCCAGATGGAGTCAGGGTTCGGCCACTCCCCCTCCATTTTGTCGAGCCTGGTGGACCCGCCCAGGAGCTGCCCGGGAACCAGTATGCAGAGCCGCAAGCGGCTGGGGAGGCTGGAGCCCAGCTCGCGCCGAGCCCAGCTGACGATGGGATCCCGAGGAGGGCAGATGGGTTTTGGGTGTTGGCCCACCGCCTCTGGGGGGTCCCGGAAGCATCCGGATGAAACTTCGCCCATCACACTAGCCACCATCTTCGCTGTCCGGACGCTGGGAAACTGCCTCACGACCAGATCAACAGAGCAAAACCAGTTCGAGCCCAGATCGCGCCGGCCGCTAAAATAGTGAAACAGTAATGTCTTTTAATGCACTGTATTCCACAAAGAGCAGGAAAGTTTATCGGGAAGGAGATATAAAGAGGAAAGAAATGACATACAGAATCTGCCAAGTAGTTGAGGTGCGGGAGGGGGAAGGGAGGTGGGGACATTGGTGATGGTAGATGGGTTTGGGTGGAGGGATGGGTGTTGGAACACTGTAGAACCAAAACTCTACATGAGCATCTTTCAATTGTATGTCTAAAATGGTGTAATAATATTTGGGAGGAAAATAATAAAATTAAATTAAAAAATAATAAAATAAAATAAAATAAAAACACTATATATTCAATTTAAAAAAAAATCTCAGTGAAGATTCTGACACTGGCTCAATAAATGGATCAGTTAGCCACACAATTGGGTCTGTCAGTAAGCAGCTCTTTTGCAGGTGGAAATCAGCATCCCTGGACACACCACAGCCTTTGGAGCCACGGTTGAGTGAAAAGCCTATCTCTGGGTTGCTGGAAAGACTTCGCAGCTTCCAAGGTGAGAGGCAGCACTAGCGGGTTACTGTTACACAGTAACTGTTACAGCAGTAACATTTGTTACATGTATAGATACACATCAGTGACCATTTCTTATTGCAGTTTCCAGAGAATGGGGATTGAGGTAAATATGCAAACACTATAATTAATTATTAATAAACTACACCAAGGAGCTAACTGAAGTATGGCAAAAAACAAATGTGATATATGATCTATTATATAATTCTGGCAGTGCATTTTTGTTTTAGCACTCTGACATAGACTGCCCATTTATTCAATGAAGTTTAGTATTTAGCTATGAATTATAATAATAGGTAATTGTTCAGGTTCTTAGGAGAACCTTAATGTTATCATTTAAGTTTTTATCTGAATAATAAATTTGATTAATGTATTTTAAATGCAATAATAAATAGACATACAATTATATTGATAAGCAACCATAAAACAAAAAGTGTGCTGATGGGTAACCACAAAACAAACTGAATATATGACTATTCTATATATTAAACTACATGTGATGCATGAAACCAGAGGTTAGCCTGGCAGAGGAAGGAAAAGCAGACTGGGAAAGTAAGAAGTGGGGCTAGAGCAATAGTCTAGTGGGTAGGATGTTTGCCTTGCATGTGGCCGACCTGGGTTCGAGCCTCAGCATCCCATTTTGTCCCCTGAGCACAGCCAGGAGTAACCCCTTAGTATAGCTGGGTGTGACCCAAAAAAGCACAAAAAAAAGTAAGAAGTGCATTCTTACAGATTTAGAAATACTAAAGTTAGAAATTAAGAATCCTTCTAAATCAAAGTGCATTTGGGTTTTAGTTTATCTTACCTTTACAAATTTAAGTGATAATCCCTCATACCTTAGGCAAAAATGACCATTTTGTTTATGACTAATAAAAATAACTTCCTATTTTAAATATAATTTGTGTTTTATTACCATTTTAGTTACCCTGTTTTGTGATAGTTAATTATCAAGTTAGGTGAAAGCCCAGATTAGTTAGAGGCCATTTTGTTATATATGTTTTATACCCATTAGCAGGTGCCAAGATTTTTAATAAATAAATATGAAGCAAGAGTTCTGTATTATCAATTTTTTTCTTCCATCTAGCTGTAGTGTTAAATATTACTTGTTCTGAAGATAGACAAGAAGGCCTTGCTAATGTGTTTTCGTGATATACCATCCTGTGAAGTCACTTGTGATAAAAAGATGTTATATTGCAGCTAAGACTGACTCATTGTCACATGCTCCATAACTTTACAAATAATTAATAAATGGTTGGTGCCTTACCATTTACAATGGTGGGCCTAGAGACGAGTTTTGTTTTGTTTCATAGGTTTGGTAGTCAAACATTAGCCAGAATATTTTGGCATTGCCCTCAGAATGCTTAAACTTTTATTTTGTTGTCTTATTTTTTCCTGCAGTGTATATTGCCCTGAACCCTAACAGAAGCAATTATCGTGTGCCTCTGTTTGAAGAGCTGAAACATTTGCAATACGACCTTAACCATCCAGACACACTCTATAATCTAGCCAGTTTAGAGTACACTCTTTCATGGGGAAAACATGCCTTCATTTCTGGCAAACATTACTGGGAGGTGGATGTGAGCAATTGTTGTAATTGGGTTGTAGGGTTTTGCTCAGAACCCTGGACTCAGAGAGATGATATAAGACTGAATTCTAAGGATATCTTTCTACTTCTGAGTGTCAAAGTGGGAGGCAGTTGCAATCTCTTCTCCACCTCTCCACTATCACCTCACTATATTCAAAGACCACATGGGTTGGTGGGGATTTTCCTAGATTATGAGCATGGTATTATAAGTTTTTTTAACATGGCTACGTGTTCACTCATTTGTAATTTCCTCACAGGCTCCTTCTCTTCACCTCTCAGACCTTTTATTTGTTATGGTTCCTTATAATCAAAAATCATGAAGCCATCCAAGGTGCTGAGGGTCTCAGCGCTGAAGGAGGGAGCCCTTTTCTGATGACATAATGAACGGGAGAATGAGTTTTACCTCATTGTTTTTAATTGACATGCATGGGATATTTTTGTAATACAGTTTTTAGAGTGGTAATAATATTACAGTCAATTTAAAAATTTTTAATAAAAGTAGTCTATTCACATATATAATGTTGTTTTGGTTTGGGGGTCTACCTAAAGGTGCTCAGGAGCTACCCCTAACTCAGGGTTCCCCTCCTGGCTGTGCTTGAGAAACCTTGTGCTGGGAGTTAAACCCAGGCTCCTGCATGCTAAGCGTAAACTCTAGTTAGCTGAATTAGATATCTCCTTTACCCTTCTTTTACTTTATTTTATTTTGCTTCTTGGGTCACATCCAGAGATACTCAGGGACTACTCCTGGCTCTGCACTCAGGAATTACTCCTGGATTCTGGTGGTACTTGGGGGACCATATGTGATGCCAGGGACCAAACCATGGTCAGCCATATGCAAGGCAAACACCCTACCTGCTGTGCTATCACTTCAGCCCCTACCCTTATTTTGGTAGGGTACAAGCACTTAATTTGCTGTCTGAGCTTTCTAGAAGTAAAAGAAATTCTGGGTAAAGAAATCCATGCATGTATGCAACAAATCATAGAGGGAAAAATTATTAAAACAAAAGCTAAAGAACCAAAAAATACTATAAGGTATAAAAGTAAGTGTCACAGGAAGTGCTGAAAATATAAAGAAGTAAATTCTGTTGTTCAGATTATTGGCTCTGAAATTTCTTTCAAGTGACAAAGAAAATAGCTTATTGTATATTTGATTCTTCAGTGTCACTGTGAATAGTTCTCAAAATAAAGAGTATTCTAGTAATGGGTACATGTTTTCTCAGAGACATATTTTCACTTATACAGTTTTGAGGAAAATAAACCACATTTTTTTCAGACTTATAAAGTAGCAGATCGTTAAGAGATCATATTTCTTAAGATTAGCTTTTGGAAGTTTTTAGCTACTCACTTTGTCTGTTTCTTTCTCCCTACTTCTTTCTCTCCTTCCACGGTTCCTCCTCATCTTCTGTTTTGCCATTTTTAAAAAGGAATGGTAGGATGTATTCTGGGGGGTATTTTTATTTAAGTTAATTTTCTTTTAAACATTTTTAGTTTATTTTACACTAGCCTGTGATAGTTAAAGGGAAATTAGACCTACATTTTAATATAGTTACTCTAGGGTCATATGATGTTAATTTCCATATGAAGACTATTCATATAAACTTTCCATAGATTCCTCTTTTTTATGGATAGTTCTAGGAGTTACTGTATATTTGAAAATTTTATATCGAGGGTCCAGAGGGATAGCCCAGCGGGTAGGGCGTTTTCCTTGCATGCGGTTGGCCCATGCCAGCCTGGGTTCGATCTCCCGGCATCCCATATGGTCCCCAAGTACCACCAGGAGTAATTCCTGAGTGCAGAGCCAGGAGAAACCCCTGAGCATTTCTGGGTGTGACCCAAAAAAAAAAAAAAAAAAAAAGAAAAGAAAAGAAAAGAAATTTTTATATTGAATTTCTGACTCTGACCAAAATGAAAATCTCTACAGCCTATTGTACCTATATACTATAACTAAAACACACTAAATAGACTAAATCTGGAAAAGCTCTGTAGAAAGCCATGAAACCTCAAGCTTGAGCTATAGCACCACCTTCTGGGAAACAAGAGAAGTTCTAACACTGATCAGGGTTTGAATAAGACACAAAAGGCTTGTGCCACCAGAATGTTGCCACCAGAGGGAGTGATAAATACGGAGTAAATATTCCATACCTAGGGAGATAGAGCAGAGCCAACAAAAACTACTCTTCAACAAAGTAAAGATTTCAGAAGATAGGTGCTATATAAAATTTGAAAATAGCTATTGTATCAGGAAAATGAAACCGTGGGTTAAATGAGGTCACACACTCCATGCATCATGCATCAGACAGTTGGATGTTTTTTCAGGAGGGACCTGCATAAGTATCCTTAGAGACTGTTTAGATCCCCCCAACTTATCCAACTCATCTTGGGTTTGCATTATCTGCTTCACCTTAAGGCCTCCAGGGACAGAGAGTCCTGTTGCATAGAGGGAAAGAAGAAAAGCAGAGGCATCAGTTAAAGAAAGCTGGAGTCATCGGAAAGGGTAGGAATCCCCTCAGAGAGGAGGCCATAGATGCTGGAAGTGATAAGAGTTTCCTGTGAGAGGAGGGAGGGGAGATTGGAGAGGATTGGGGGTGTGGGGTCGGGGGAAGCAGATGAGAAGTGGGGTGGGAGGGTGAGGGTTATTGAAGGACACCTTCCTCTACGTTGTTCAGCATAACTCTCTTTGGGAGACTTTAGCAGGAGCTTAAGCTGCCTTATAAACTTTTTGTAGTGTTGGCTTCTTTCCTTTATCAGTCTCCTTTTAGCCCAATACTGAGGCTGGTCAAAACCCCTGACTTCCTGAGCACCACCCAGGAGGCCCTCATTAATAAATAGATACATAGAGAGACAGACATGTTATAAATTGGTTGCAAAGTTATGAAAAGATAACTAAATTTCATTTAAGATGTATTTGTGACATATTAATAATATAAATAAAGTTTAATACAAATACACAAAGTTTTAAAAAATTAAAGAATAGCATAAAGAGATCAGGTGAGTTCAGATGAATAGTATAATGAAACTTACATAGTATATAGTCACATTCATCACCAATTAATATTTGACTATATTTTCTTTCTTCCCTGTGTAACTTTGTGAGTATACTTTTTTGTCCCACTATGACATCTAAGTAAACCCTAACAAGCTTTCTCTCTGTAGTCAGACTAGGTTGAACCCAAAATCTTTTTTGTTTTCCTTCAATCAGAAATGGGAAGACACAAAGATTTTTTTTAGTCAATACTAAAGCTTTCCTAAATCCAGATTAGCTTTCCCTAAAACAAGACAGTCACACTGTTGGTGCCTGGCACTAAATAGCCACTGCACTAATCTCTGTGCTCCTATGCATCAGAAACAGGCTGCAATGACTGCCTTGATTAGAGTTAAATACAAGCATGGCTTGTCTTTGAAGTTCCAACAAAAAAGTATTTGTCTGGGGCCAGAGAGTTCAATAGACTGGTGCTCAGGCTTCGCATATAGAGGCCCACATTTGATCCTTAGCACTGCATGGTCCTTAGAGCACCACCAGGACTAGCCCCTTAGCACTGCCAAGTGTGCCCCCCAAAACAAATGAATCCCCCCAATCCCTCTAAAAAGATGAGACTGCTTGATTTCCGTGGACACTGGACTCGCCTTAAAAGTCACTGTGGTTGGCTTGATTTCTTCATGCAGCTGGAGCAGGGGCTGGAATGTAGTTGAACTGGAACCAAAAAAAAAAAAAAATCACTGCTTGACCCAATTAACTTCTTCCATGTTCAATTTTATTCCATACTGCGAAACTTACTCTGTTTGGAGAACTCCCTATCGTGGGCACTAAAATAACACATGTGTCTTCCCAGTATCCCTGGCACTAGAACACAGTCTGTTGATCCAAGCCAACCAGACCATCCCCACAGCATGGCCATGCCCTGTCTGGAGTTGAGGTGACCACAGTCTCCCCACAGCAGTATCTTTTATCTGCGAATATCTTGAGTGTTCCATCTGAGTACCTGGCTTTTAACCTGTTAGGTTAGACATCCCTGCTTGCCAGAGATGAAAGATACCACTGACCACTCATTCATTACTTACTCACTCATTCACTTACAAGCAGTGTTTTGAGTGCTGTGACTCACTCAGTGAGAAAAGAAGAAAGATCTTTGCCCTCAGAAAGGGCAAGATGCGTAGGAAGGAAAACTTATAGTAAATACTTAAGTTACATCCATATCAGAAGGACATCAAGGGTCTAGGGAAAAGCAAAGTTGGCCATTGGGAAGTGGAAAAATTGCAGAGTGTGGGTGATCAGGTAGGCTCAGTGGGAAGTGAGACTAGAATAAAGTCTCAAAGAAGGGAGGTTTCTAAGGAAATCGTTCAAGGAAAACAGCTGGTTCAAGTGAGGGCTGATCCAGCTGGGTAGACTTTCTGAGAAGGAGGGATAGAGACAGTGAACATAGTTGATAGATGATAAGTTTAGCAGCTTTAGAAAAGTTTACAGCAGGGATGAATCCTCCAGGTAATTCTGTGATAGAAGTTAGTCTTGCTTCATGGTGGTCATCAGTTTCTATCCCAAACTCAGCAAATAGTAATTAGAATCATAGATATACTTTATATTACATGTATATTGGTAGAGGGGGGGGTATTTGCATGATATTTTAAGAGTATCATTTTGTTTGTCTTCTGTGTATATTAAATGTGAGGGAGGAAAGGACTAAAGAATAACAATATTGAAATTGAAATATTCAATATATTGAAATAACAATATTGAAATAAGAACAACTAACAGATAGAAAAATTACAGACTCTCACAATTTAACAAAAGTAGAAACACATTCCATTAGATAACAGCCATAGCTCAAATAACATGGTGCAAACCTTAGCAATTGCACACATCAAGTGACTAATTTCAACACTCAGAACTTCCCGGGGCCCGGGGGGGGGTTGCAATTTCATTTCTAGTCAATTATCAACATTTTGGGTTTTATTACTGCTACTATTACTTGGTTAATGTTGTTCAAAAATCACAGGAACTGAGTAGAAAAGAAAGACTTAATTAACAAAAAAAAGTTGGGAAGCATGTCTACTCGCACAGAGTGTGGATCAAACTTCAGAGGGTCTGGTTTTATGCCAGGTATTTAGGGTGATGTATCAGTCTGTACATATTCAGCATTTTTACCACCTAACTTCCGGGGGGGGGAAGGCAAGCACATGTAGTCAAGGGACAAATATTGAACATGCGTGGTGGCACATCACATTAACAGAAAATGGCCGAGAAGAAGCATTTAGAGTATGAGAATGAGGACAAAGGTGACTATAATAAGAGTGAGGGGCTTCAGTGACCAGCATTGTCTATCTGGGGATTCTTATCAGTCCAAAGAGAAGCATTTGTAAGACTGTCTTGGTTCATTCAAGGCCACACAAAAGTAACTATCTGACTTATTTTATAGAAGGGTATAAGCTAGTCTGTTTTTGCTTTCCTAACCATAGTGGTAAATTCCCTTTGGGAAGGCCACAGAGAGAGCTCAAAGGAGACAGATCAGACTCCTCACATGTGAAGACTCAAGTCTGAATACCAGGACTGCACTGGGCCAAATATTTCCAGAAGTGACCTGGGGGCCCCAAGAACCACTATTGAGGCCCAATCAATAAATAAATATTATTAAGGAGAGGAGAAAGGAACAATTAAAAAATCAAAATATTATAATTATTCCATTACTATACATAGATGTTTTCTTCTATTTTTGCTCTCTGGTTGTTCATATTTGTTCCACTCCTAATCTATCCCCAAATATGGTAAAGTTGTCTGGTATTCTTGTCATATAATTATTTTTGATATAATCATTTTATATCATCCTGGTTAGGGTGTGGGTGAGACCACAATGGTCATAATCATATAGGAGCAAAGGGCTCTTGAGAGAACAGGCCATGCCTAATCAACCACACCACACCTCTGTGTCTGTAAAACAGAAAACGTCACTAGACCTATGACATCACTAAAGAGTGACTGATTCAGTATGCAAAGAATGTAGGGTTGAGGAAAGGAAAACTCCAAGGTGCTAAGCTAACTGTGACTCAGCCTAACACTTTGTGAAACTACCAGGAAACATAAGCCTCCAACACAGTTTTTATAAGATAGCAGAGTTAAGTAAAAAACGAACATCTTGTCCACTGGCAGCACTCAGTGGAATGAATGATTGGAAATAATTTTTTGTTAGTAGAAGTTAAGGGACTGTATTCAGTGTGACTGGAAATCTATTACCTAAGTGCAGGATGTAGGGGAGATTCTGTCTATACCTAGACAATGTGTGCACTGTTTGGTGTTTGGATCTAAGCAGCTCAGTGAAATCTCAGCCCTTGAGGCATTAAGTCATACACAAAATCTTTGACTGCAAAATAATAAGAAAAAGTGAGACAATGGCTTGTGATTGACCCCTGCTGGGATTTTAATTGTTCTCTTCACCTCCTCCCTTCCTTCTCTCCCATTCATAAGTTCCAATCCCAGGTTTTTTTTAACTCTTCTTTCCAGAGAGCTTTCTTTTTTTTTTTTTTTTAACATTTTATTATACCACTGTGAGATATACAATTACAATGCTGTTCACGCTTGGGGGTTTCGGTCACACAGTGTTCCAGCACCCGCCCTCCACCAGTGCCCCCCAGCCACCACCCATGTCCCCAATTCCCTCCCCCTCCCACATCCTGCCTAAATGGCAGGTTCTTTATCTCCTCTCCTCTCCCTCTCTCTCTCCTCCTTCTCCCACACATTGTGGGTTGCACTACATACACTTAGAAGCCATCATTTGCATTTTTTGTCTGTATTTAATGCTCAGTTCTGTTAGCATCAGAACTTTAGACATTTATTCACACATGTTCCCTTCTCTATCTAAACTAACCTCTGACTCCCACACGCTTGTGGTAATTTCCACTTTCGGTAAGATCACCTAGTATATTTATGCCATGCAAATAAATGCAGTCATTCTGTATCTGTCTCTCTCCTTCTGACTAATTTCACTCAACATGATTCTTCTCCATGTCCATCCATTTATAGGCAAATTTCATAACTTCATTTTTTCTGACAGCTGCATAGTATTCCATTGTGTAGATGTACCACAGTTTCTTTATCCAGTCATCAGTTCTCGGGCATACTGGTTGTTTCCAGGTTCTGGCTATTGTGAATAGTGCTTCTATGAAAATAAAAGTGCGGATTGTGTTTCCGCTGTGTGTTTTTGGCTTTCCAGGGTATATTCCCAGGAGCGGTATGGCTGGGTCAAAGGGGAGCTCAATTTCTAGTCTTTGGAGGAATGTCCATATTGTTTTCCAGAAAGGTTGTACAAGTCGACATTCCCACCAACAGTGTATGAGAGTCCCCTTTTCCCCACATCCACGCCAGCACTTCTTGCTTTTACCCTTTTGGATATGGGCCATTCTCTGTGGTGTGAGGTGATAAGAGAGCTTTCTTTCTTTCTTTTTTTTTTTTTTTTGCTTTGGGTCACACCTGGCGATACTCAGGAGTTACTCCAGGAGTTACTCCTGGTTCTGCACTCAGGAATTACTCCTGGCAGTGCGTATAGGATGTCAAGGATCGAACTTGGTCGGCTGCATGCAAGGCAAATGCCCTACCTGCTGCATTATTGCTCTGGACCCTCTAGAGAGCTTTTTATGTCTCAAACTGTACTCCATAATATATCTGCAATCCATCTGCAACCTGGCTCAATCATTTGTCAAGAGGAAGATAATTAAATAGATAATTAAATAGACATTGTGTATGGTCACTGGATCTGAGGTTCTAGGAGTAGAGGTGAGACTCCTGGGAATGGAGCCATTAGCAGGTGTTCACTTTCTAGCTCAGAGAGCACTGAGACCTTGAGACCTTTGACCCCGTGACAGAAGCTTACACAGAAGTAGCATTCCAGGCAGGTGACCCTCTCTTGCACCCTCAGCAATCAACCCTGTAAGCAGTTGATTACTTAATTCTGTATAATACTGTCCAAAAGTTTTATAAAAATAGGCAAAGGGTGGTTTTTAAGGAAATAAAATCAGATAAATGTCCTGGAATCAATTGGTCTTTGGCTTTCCTAGAAAAGAAGAATTTTTTGTTCAATACAAGCAGAGATTCAGAAAAAAAAAGCACTTGTTTTGTAAGCCAAAGGTCTTTACACTGATAGAAAAAATTTTCTAATTTGCCTATATAAATCAATGACATCCAACTGCAAGGAGAGATACTAACAGAATTCAATCATTCTCTTGGATTCTGATTCCAAGCTATGGCTGGTTTTCTTTTTTTTTTTTTTTTTTTTTTTAAGGCCTCCCCAGCCCCTTCCCCCCCCCCCCCTTCTTATTTTACAGTGGCTAGCCGCGGTTTTAGAGTTACAAGTCTTTGTGTATTTCAGGTGAGTCTTAACCCTCCCCATTAGTAAAACTGGTATTTGGTTTTTCGTCCTTCCTTTGACATCGTCTCTGCTCATGCAGGTAATTATATGTCATCTTTCGACGCCGTGTAGGTTTTTTACCTTATCTTCTTTTTTGTAAAGTAAATGGCAGTTTGGAGCTCAGGGCCAGCTCCGGGAAACTTGTCTCTTATACACTGTATCCAAATGTATACCTCATACACAAATGCTGTGAAAAGTAACCTGACCTTTTAGTCTTCAGATTTCTGTTACTTGTTTGTTCCATTTTTGTCATCTCCTTCCCAGGATCCCCAGGTTTCCTCCTCCATCTGATTTGCTCCCATAAAAGAGAGAAGTCATGGAACAAGTCCATCTTATTATTCCACTTTCACTGGGCTCTGTTCTTTATTATTCAGCTTATTAGCTCTTTAGTTATCCATAATTAACATTCCTATATATAAGTGTTTTTTTAACAGTGTGTACAAAGAGGAATTAATTTCCCCACTATCCCCAAGAACTCAAAATAAATCATAAGTATTACAAACCATCTACTTTGATTTTAAATGTATTATAAAATATTCTGGATATAACTATTCTCTGTCAGTGCTTCTAGAAACTAGAGGTGGAGTTAATCCCTTCCAACAGAAACTGATTCAAAACTGAGATGGACTCAGATGTTCAAAACCACCAAACTGGGCAGAGGCTGTTGGGAATGAAAAGAATGTTAATCGCATCTTACCCTTCCCCCAAAAGCTTATTACAAGGAAGAGGATCTCAGGGTCGAGCACTCAATCAGAACACTTTGTTTAGATTTGCAGATACCTCAGAAGATCAGTCCTCAAGGAAATTTATTGACCACCCTGCCACTCTGCAGTCTTCAGTCTGCCCTAGCCAAAGGATACCTCTTTTTTCTTTCGCTATGTCTGTTGCCTCTTGTACCACACAAACAGGATAGTTGTCTAGGACCTGAGTCCATTTTCCCACCTGCTAGCATGCTGCTAATAAAGCTCTTTCTCAACCTATTATCTTATCTCCCAATTGATTGGTCATCTCCAATGCCAGAACCAAACCTTCACAGATACACAATATCTTTTCTTTCATTCCTTTTCTTTTTTTTTGGTTGGGGAAAGTATTTATTTGGGTCACATCCAGTGGTACTCAGGGTTTACTCCTGGCTCTGTACTCAAGGGACTATATGCTGTGCCAGAGGTGGAACTGCAGTCTGCCATGTGCAATATAAGGGCTTAAAGCACTTTGCTATCTCTCCAGTTCCTATATAACTCGTTTCATGGCACCAATGTTATGGTACCTAATAACTGAATATCAAAACTAGTACTATTGGAGCTGGAGAGATAGTTCAGCAGGTAAGGTGCATATTTGCTCATGCCTTACCTGGATTCAATCCTCAGCATCCCGTAAGTTCCCACCAGAAATGACACATAATCACAGAGCCAAGAGTAACCTCTGAGGTGTGATCATTCCACACACAACAAAAAAAAAGGTAACATATTACTACCGAAACCATACATTTTAAGTGAAAACTGCAGTAATTTTATATTTTATGGTAATATTTGCAAAATGCATTAGCAAAGTAAGTCTGTTTATAAATGCATACATATGTACATCTGTATATTTGTACATATGATATATGCAAATATCATAAATATGTGAGATATATATATATATGATGACGTGTATTGTGTCAGCAATATAAGGGCAGTAAAACATTCTCTTTTTTTTGCTTTTTTTGGGGGTCACACCCGGTGCTCAGGGGTTACTCCTGGCTCTGCACTCAGGAATTACTCCTGGCAGTGCTCGGGGACCATATGGGATGCTGGGGATCGAACCTGGGTCAGCTGCATGCAAAGCAAATGCCCTACCCGCTGTGCTATGGCTCCAGCCCCAAGGGTAGTAAAACATTCAAACCTCAATTTACTGGGGCCGGAGCGATAGTACAATGGATACAGCATTTGCCTTGCACATGACCAACCCGGCTTCAACCCCCCAGAATCACATGTGGTCTCCCAAGCACCATCAGGAATAATATCTGAATGCAGAGCCAGGAGTAACCCCTGAGCATGGCTGGGTGTGACCCAGAAAGAAAAAAAACACAACCTCAATTTACTGGGTTGAAGAGATAGTGGATAAGGTACATGCCTTTTACACAGATGACCTAGATTTTATCCTAGGCACCTCGTAGGGTTCTCCTACACAATATCAGAAGTGATATCAGAAATGGTGCTCAAGGTTTACTCCTGGTTCTATGCTCAGAGATTAACCCTGACAGGGTTCAGGGGCCATGCAGGTGCTGGGAACCGAACCTAGATCAGCTGTGTGCTTAAGTCAAGTGCCCGACCTGCTGAATTATATCTCTAACCCCTGAATAAAGTTTACTGAAATTCAGGTTGTACAACAAATATACATATATTAAGCACATGTAATTGTCCCCATCAGTCACCCTCTTGCTCACTTAGCCACACTGGTCATTCTGTTCCCAAAGCACAGCGAGCTCAAATCTCCTTCTAGAGCCCTATGGTGGCAATTGCCTGTGCCTGGAAGGCTCTTCCCTGGATCATGTCCACCAGGACACTCTGTTCCTCAGACCATTTCTCCCCAAACAAAACAGCAGTGGGCTGTCCTCACCCTACTGCAGTACTGTGTGGCTAGTGACTGTTTGCCTTGTATTGTTTACATCATCTGTCTGCTGTTTGTTTCTTTGTCCCTTACTGAACATGAGCACCAGAAAAGCAGGAATTTTTACCTAGGTACCGTCCATGCTGCCTCCTCATGTTCGCATCTACAACCACTGTTCCCTTTGGAATTTACTCAAATGCAAACAACAGGCTTCTTGCAGCTTCTCCCCACTCTGAGGAAAATACCACTTCCTGTAGCCCACTCCAGGCATCTTGTACTTTTCCTCTTCTTTACTGGGCAGTGGAGTTAGTGACCCTCTTAGTAACTGCCATTCTCAGTCCCTGACCTTGTGTCTTTTGAAATGCCCAGTTCTGACTACAAGTGCTCAGATTCTGTCACTCACAAATTCTTTCTGTAGAATCTTTTGCCTCTGAGTAATTTGCTTTTTCTAACTCATTATTTCTCCAAAGCCACCGTTGCTATAAAGATTACTGAGCAGATGAGAATGACTCTTCCCAGACCTGAAACTCCTATTTCCTTCTATTCTTTTCCAGCTTTTGAAAAATAATATTCCAAAACCCTTTGAGTTTGGGAGACTAGAAGAGTGTGCCAGTGAGCCATAGAACCCACCATGAGTTCATCTCCCATGGGAAGTAAATACGTTCTCCATCTGAGAAAAGAAAAAGAGGCCCTCCAGAGGCTGTATAGTGAGTTGTCTGACCTTTCATTAAGAGAAATGGCTCTGAACCTTGCAACAGAACCAAACTTTCCAATCTGCCTTTCTAGTTTTCAAATAAACTCGTTTTGTTAATCAAATAAGTAAGTGCTTTTTGTTTGAGGTCAAAGAAGGCACCAAAGCACACAAAGAAATTGGCAGTATAAAATAATGACAAAGCCTTGGCCTTTGATTACAATCTGAGATTACCAGTGGAAGGAAGAAGTAGGCTAGAAGTGACATAAAACGCTGATGATGGATCTTGGATACTTTTGTGGTGGTTGATGGAGTATAACTTTGTATCTCACAGCCATAAAATTAATGCTATTTTAACTGTGTTATGTAAATTATAATAAAAAATTTATTTGGGGCGCCACACCTGGCAGTGCTCAGGACTTACTCCTGGCTCTGTGCTCAGAGATCATTCTTGGTGGCACTCGGGGACTATATGGGGTGCTGGTGATCAAATCCTGATGAGTTGCATGCAAGGCAAGTGCTCTATTTGCTGTACTTAATCAGTACACTTAATCAAGGATCACTGTGATCCTTGATTAAGAATTATTTTTGTTGGGGCTGGAGCAATAGCACAGCGGGAGGGTGTTTTCCTTGCATGTTGCTGACCTGGGTTCGATCCCCTGTGTTGGGGAACACCGCCGAGGTCCCCGACAGTGTCAGGACTGAAGTTCTCTTCTACCTCAGAGGACGCCCGGGGAACAGATGAAAACTCACGAGTCCGGTGCAGTTCCATAAAGGCTTTTAATAGTACAAAAGCTCTTCCACAGCACTCCAATATAATGAACAAACTCTAGCTCTGGTCCAAACTTAGACCATACAAAAGAGCCTAAGTCTCCCACCAAAGAGAGAGGATCTCACCCAAGCTGAGTCCTACCCAGAAGAAGGAGCAAAAGGCCAACGAGCAAAAAGCCAAAAGCCAAAAGCCACAGGAGCCAAAAGCCGAAAGCTAAAAGGCCCAAAGCCAAAAAGTGAAGGGGCCTCAAGTCAGTCCCCTTATGTACACCAAAGTAATCTGATTTGTGACAGGGAGGATCATGTCAACAAAGAACTCTAAACAGAGTGTAGTGCCACACCCTACTGCAGATATAAACAAAGGTTACACAAAGGACTAATCCCGAGATTATCTCTTATGTAAAACACTGGAGAGACAGAGAGAGGGGGGCTGGTATAAAGTAATACATCTTAACTTCATGAGCTTCATGTAATCTAGATGGTACCCACAAGGTCCTTATTATTATCTGCACCAGGGTGATTCTGAGTATCTTGTTCTCGTGTTCTGAAAGGGTCACACTCACCTGCTTAGAGCAAACTAGTATGATCCTTCCTATAGTCTTCCTATAGTCTCAACGTAGCCAGGATGGTAGTCTCCTGGTAAATTCTAACTGTCCCACGCTGGGTGCAGGCCCAATCTAGAAAAACATAGAAGTCTTAGTAGATGTATAAGTCATGAATAAGAAGTTATTCAATCAAGGTGACTTCTGTAACTGCCACACCCTCTAGCAGTGTTTACATAGAAGAGAGGTCTCATTAGAATGAACCTTGGCTTAAATAGATTAAGCTGGGAGTGGGCAAAACAACAAAACTCCCAAACTAACTAAACCTGTCCTCCAACACCCCGGCATCCCATATGGTCCCCCGAGCACCGCCAGGAGTAATTCCTGAATTCAGAGCCAGGAGTAACCCCTGAGCATCGCCGGGTGTGACTCAAAAAAGCAAGAAAAAAAAAGATTTATTTTGTTAAGTTTCAAATATGTCAAAAGATATCTTGTGAAGTTTCCCACGGACCTGCCCAATGTCTGTCTCATGTAGTTCTCAGTGACTACCATTCAGCTGCGCTTGGCTTGGGTCACCACACCCTCTTCCTTGAAGTTCCATCTGTGGCTTTCAGGATAACCCCACCTTGAGTTCCTTCCCATCACAGTACTTCTAACTCTTCCTGTTAGTCTTCCTGAAATCTCATCTTTCTCC
Source organism: Cryptotis parvus (assembly GCA_021461705.1). Lineage (NCBI taxonomy): Eukaryota > Metazoa > Chordata > Mammalia > Eulipotyphla > Soricidae > Cryptotis > Cryptotis parvus. Next base: position 91,711 of record JAJIBD010024672.1, on the reverse strand, counting down.
TGATCTCCCCTCTTTCTCTCTCTCTCTCTCCTCTCACGTCTTGTGGCTTAAAGTGCCATCCATTTGAGAGGTGCTACGGAATATTTATAGCTCAGTTTTTCCTTCATGCTCCAATCTTGTCCAAAAACTTTTATGGTACTGCTCCTTGGGAGCTAATAGACACATATGACTAATATCCCCAGAGCTAAATTCCATCTCATGATCTCCTTCCCACAGCTGCTCCACCTATATTCTTCTCAATTCAGTCAACCTCAATGTCATTTCCACTTTGCTTGAAACAAAACTTTGGTCATCTTTAACTATTTTTCTTCCTTATCTCATGCTAGTTGTGCAGGTCCTGCATTTGTGGTATATCTAGAATATATTTCTCATCATCTCCACAGGCATTGCTCTTACCAGGATAATAAAGCAATCTGTTTCTGGTCTACTAATTCTGGGGACTGCCCTTAGTTTCTTCACAGTCCACCAAACACTCTGTTCTTTCAGAAAACACATGGATTACATCTGTTTTCTTCCCTAAACCTTCCAATGGTTCTGGATCTCTCTCAGAATCAAAATAAAAGACTTCATGCTTTAAGAGGAATCAGGGTTTGTGTTCATCATAAAAGATAATAAGATATGTCAGATACTGCCATGATTGTGATTAAGGAAGGGTAGTTTTTCCTAATGAATGCTTAGAAATGAAACTGCTCATATAAGGCCTCATGGGGGGAGTACAGGGATTAGTGAAAAGAGAAGGAACAGGGGAAATGCAGGTAACTGACTTTATATGATTTCCATAGAGAGATTAGACAAAAATTAGGGAAACAGGTTCAGGATGTTCAATTGGATAATTGTATCATGCTTTCAATTATAGGTTTTTGCTCTAGTTTTCTGTTAGCTGTCCCTGGGATGAGTATAGCTAGGAACTGGAGACCTGATGGAGGTGGCATTTAGGGGTTTGGGCTGTGGAAGGATTGGTTTCCTGTTTCTAGATATTACCTGGCAGTGAAAGTCAGCCCCTTCCCAGGTCAGCAAGGCCCAGGACATCAGTGCATCAGCAATACAGAATCCCAAAGGCTGAACATACCTGGCAAGCCTGGACTCCCCAGCCTTTCCTGAGCACCATCCCATAACCTCCCCATTGACCTAGTCTAAGCCATCCTACTCTGCCTTAGAGGTACAATGCCCTCACCCTAACAGTTTTTCAGTTAGCTATAGGGTTCTCATGAACCCCCCATGATCTTTGTTTAAATTAGTTACTTCTTTAAAAAAAGTTATCTGGGGCTATGGTTGGCAGTGCTTAGAGACTGCCTCTTAGCTCTGTGCTCACTGCTCACTCTGGCAGAAGTTGGGGACCTGATGGTGTCAGGGGATAAAATCCAGGCCTTCATCAAGCCAAGCATGTATTCTAGCCCTTGGAGCTATTGCCTCAGCACTCAGATAAGACCCCCTCAGTAGGGTTTCCTTTACCCACTCTATTTGACTAGCAGATTTATTTCTCATCCATACCCTCTATTTCAATCCCCCTCTTCTCCTGCTCTGCCTAATTTTTTCTCTAAAGCACTCATTACATGAACTGCTTAATTTTTATCAGCTATCTTTTCTTTCTTTGATTGAATTGAAATTATAGGACTAGGTCTGGCCAACATTGAGGTTTAGTTGTAAAGCATTTACCATATATATGTGAGGCCCTGGTTTCCATCCCTGGAGACTTCATGGAAGGAAGGAAGGAAGGAAGGAAGGAAGGAAGGAAGGAAGGAGGAGGGAGGGAGGGAGGGAGGGAGGGAGGGAGGGAGGGAGGGAGAGGGAGGGAGGGAGGGAGGGAGGGAGGGAGGAGGGAGGGAGGGAGGGGAAATTAGGCTCCCATTTGACCCAGCCATACCACTCCTGGGAATATACCCTGGGAAACCAAAAACACACAGCGGAAACACCATCCTCACTTTTATTTTCATAGCAGCACTATTCAGAATAGCCAGAATCTGAAAACAACCAGCGTGCCCAAGAACTGATGACTGAATAAAGAAACTGTGGTACATCTACACAATAGAATACTATGCAGCTGTTAGGAAAAATGAAGTTATGAAATTTACCTATAAATGGGAGACTCACAGACATGGGGCAGAGCTGCTGCTGGCTCTCCCTGTGCCCATCTGCTCAAGAGGCACCGGGAGGGATGGCGTGTTCTAGCCCTGGCCCACTACCCCAGCAAAGCCTCGCAACAAGCCATACGACCCCCCACTCCATGAGGGCCTCCATTTTCCACATCTGGACTTCCCCTCATCAGAACTCCACCCAGAAGACCAGCCTATTGCAGCCCGGCTCATCAAGATTCACCCTGCAGCAGTCTTTTTTAAATCCGGCCCAGGTATGCTGATCCAGAGACTCACAGACATGGGACAGACCTGCTACTGTCTCTCCCCTGTGCCCCGCCACTCACAAGGCAACTGGGAGAGATGGTGTGTTCTAACCCTGGCCCACCACCCCAGCAGAGCCTCGCAACAAGCCAGACAACCCCCCTTCCCACTCCATGAGGGCCTCCATTTTCCACATCTGGACTTCCCCTCGTCAGAGCTCCACCCAGCCGACCAGCCTATCACAGCCTGGCTCATGGAGATCCACACTGCAACAGTCTTTTTTTTTTTTTTTGGCTTTTTGGGTCACACCCAGTGATGCTCAGGGGTTACTCCTGGCTCTGCACTCAGGAATCACTCCTGGCAGTGCTCAGGGGACCATATGGGATGCCAGGGATTGAACCGCGGTCGCGGCACAGGCCGGCCCTGTGCAAGGCAAATGCCCTACCCGCTGGGCTATCGCTCTGGCCCCCTGCAGCAGTCTTTTTTTAAATCCGGCCCAGGTATGCTGATCCAGAGATTCATAGACATGGGGCAGAGGTGCTACTTGCTCTCCCTGTGCCCAGCCACTCACGAGGTGCCCGGGAGGGAGAGCCTCGCAACAAGCCAGACGACCCACCCCCACCATGAGGCCTTCCATTTTCCACATCCAGACTTCCCCTCGTCAGAACTCCACCCAGCAGACCAGCCTATCATAGCCCGCTCGCGGCTGATTTCGCTACACAGTTCATCAATAAATGCTGGATTTTTTTTTTTTTTTTTTGCGTTTTGGGTCACACCCGGCAATGCTCAGGGGTTACTCCTGGCTCTGCGCTCAGGAATTACTCCTGGCGGTGCTCGGGGACCATATGGGATGCCGGGATCGAACCCAGGCCGGCATGGGCCAGCCCTGTGCAAGGCAAACGCCCTACCCGCTGGGCTATCGCTCCGGCCCCTAAATGCTGGATTTAGAGATGACTACAAGAATATGCTTCCCGCATGGCAGAGCCTGGCAAGCTACCCATGTTGTGTTTGTTATGCCAAATACCAGTAACAATTATAGAACTCATTCCCATGACCTGATGGAATGGTTTGAGGCTCTTTATGTTCCTGGAACAAGCAGGTGCCCTTGAGCTCTACTTACATGAGACAGGACATATGGAGATGTTACTGGTGCCCGCTCGAGTAAATCGATGATGAATGGGAAGACAGTGATACAGTGATACCTATAAATGGGTGGACATGGAGAGGATCATGTTGAGTGAAATTAGCCTGAAGGAAAAAGACAGATATAGAATGACTGCATTTATTGCATGACATAAACACACACACACACACACACACACACACACATATATATATATATACATATATATACATATATATATTATGATATCAGTATCCAAGGTCAGGCGAATCTTTGATCAGGAGGTCTTGCCAAAGGTAGAAATTACCACAAACGTGTGGGAGTCAGAGGTTAGGTAAGACAGAGAAGGGAACAGTGTGCTAATAATTGTCTAAAGTGCTAATATCAGCCTAGAACTGAGCATTAAATATAGGAGAAAAGATACATATGATAACCTCTAAATGTATGTATTACAATCCACAGTGTGTAAGAGAAGGAAGAGAGAAAGAGAGATTGAAAGTGAAAGAGAGAAAAGAAATAAAGAACCTGCCATAGAGGAGGTTGACTCCAGGGATGGGGGAGGGAATTGGGAACACTGTTGTTGGGAGATGGGCACTGATGGAGGGATGGGTGCTGCAACACTGTATGACCAAAACCCAAACATGAACATCTTTGTAATTGTATATCTCACGGTGGTGTAATAAAATATTTTTTAAAAATAAATAATATCTGGCATATAGCTAGACCTTGTGCCTTTATGTCTCAAAAGGGGTAGAAACATGTAGGCTGTGTTTGGGAGCAAATCAATTATTGCAGTTACTTAGCATCTTCCTGGAACCCAAACTTAAGTCTTAGGGAAAGGAGAAATGACAAAGGGCCAACAGAAGGAGACAGAAACAATTTTTTGTATATTTTAGGTTTTTCTTCACTCTGGCCCAAACATGAGATAAAAATAAAGGCAAGATTCTCAGCAACTTCCTGCTGAGGAGAGAGGCATGAGAACCCTTGGTTTTCCCCTTCATTCTCAGTGCTTCTGACCTTTATGGAGGGTTGTTAGCAGACATGGTGGCGCTAGCCTGATCCAAAACACAAATGCCAATTTGTCCAGGTAGTAATTTCAGGGAGTGAATTTTTTTTTAAAGGTAGAAATTTAAAATTAATTGTTTCCAAAAGTCTTGAAGTTGAAGATATAGGTGAAAATCAGGTTGTTTATCCCGAACACCCACAAAAGTTTCAACTTAACTGTTTGGATGTTTTTCTTGCTGTATGTAAATTCCCAGCCAGCAGGGTGGAGGAAGAAAGAGCCAGTGTAGGGATGCTGGTACTTTGAAATCATCTTTCAGGAAGGCTGGTATCCTTATTAAAATGCTACCTGAGGTATTTTGAAGTCCTCTTTCAGGAAGGCTCATACACTTACTAAAAGTACTCTGTGAAATGTTTTCTAGACTTAGATCAGCTCCAAAGCTATGCAGCCTTCTCTGACACCAGGTTATTCTGGGCATTCCTATGTTGATTTAGCTCAGTGGAGAGTCCTGGAAATCCAATAAATTGAGACCAATCTGCCTGACTCCCAAAAAACTTAGACGAGCTTTGTGCCCACCCTAGGGCAGTCACTGGTCAGTAAGTGCACTATGGCTCTGTCCACCAGGGACCCATGTTTCAGCTTAAGTCACTATTGTTAGGCTATATCTGCTGGAAACTTGTTATTGAAGGGAAACTTCTCTTCCAATCAACAGCTGACTCTGGCTGGTTCTGTTGAAAGTCAATGTGTTTTCTTTAAACACATTTGCTGGGTTTTTGGCAGGGCTCCTGTAAACACTTTCCATCATTCCTGCTTATTTTTAGCCCCTAGTTTTGCCGCTCTGGGAGATCCAGACCCAAGGTCTTTGCTTGTCGTTTGTAAAGCACCCGCACTGCAGCAAGCCAGAGCTGCTTGCCCAGGTGATGATGACTAAATGTCGTGAAACCTGCCAAACCAGATGTCACCTGACCAGGGCAGTGCCTCACAGGGTGTGAGAATCAGAGAACAAAGCCATGACTGGGCTGAGAAAGGGCTAAGCAGAAGGACAATGTTCAAAACTCTCTAATTACTGGGTCTGCAAGAAGGAAGAAAGCCAGGTGAAGGGGAAAACAAAATTTAGTAAGGTTTTCTCACACCATCTATTGTAACCATCCCTTTACCTGACCAAGTGTGGACTCTGACGTGAAGGAAACTAGGCTTCAAAGGGTGACTCAGGTTCTCATTCGCTGTCATCTTGGACACATCACTCACTCTCAAGGACCTTAATTTCCTCTTGTTCCTCATGATCTCTTTTGTTGCAGTGACCAGGAACATGATCAGAAGAATAGTATCACATCAAAACATTTCCTCATTATACTACTAACCTCTGGAGAACGGGAATGGAATAGCCCTTTTCTACTGTAGCTTTGAGTCTTCCACCACACACACACTTCCCCCCAAAAGTACTGCTTTTTCCAAGATATCCTAAGTATGTATGACCTTAGTACATAGATGTGAAACAAGACGTCCTAAGTATGTGTGACCTTGCTACATGAATATGAAACTAAGGTCAATTGAGGTCTGGAAGTGACAGGAGAAACTTAATACAACCTTCAATAATATAAATTTTCTAGATTTATGGTCATATAAAATAAAAATGTAACCTCTTTTCTTGAACGCTCTGCCCTGTATCAGGGCAAACATCTAGAGGCAAGGTTTTGTCTTATGAGTCACCCCGTCCTTGTCATGTGAGTTCTTCTCATTTTTCTTGACTCTTCATGCCCCCATTGTTCCTTAGCTCAGACTACAAACCTCTAGTTTGTATTCACAACCCTGTAACTTCCTCATACAAATGTTTTCAGTTAAATCTTGCCTTTTCTGTCAAATGATCTGTCTGATGTACATTTGCTTTTTTATACAACCTGAAAATAACCAAGAGAAGTGGGGAAACATGCAGTGTGTCTTCTCCCAAGATATACCTGGTATATATTAAGAATTTCATAAATACTGGTGAAAATGAATGAATTTTTAGGCAAGGGAGAGAGTGAGTGCTGATAATAAATTTTGGAATTCAAATACACCTTTTCTTGAATAAAATTTTTCACTGTTTTGGGTCACTTAGCAATGAAATAGTTCCTATAACAGAAAAGTTTTTATAAGCTCACTGTGGCTTATCCAACCCATATGGATCAAATTTCCTTGTAAATGCTTAAAAATGCTTTTTAGAAATAGATCTGAGATGGGAGGAGTCCAGGGGAAAACAGTCTGTCAAAAAGAATTTTAGAGATTAGTGAAGCAGAAACTAGAAAAGGAAAAGGCGATTTTGCAGAGTCCAAGGCAAGACTGGGTTTTGTCATTCTTAATGAAAAGCAGGTATTGAAAATATGTAACATCTAGCAGAAAATCTACCAGTCTTTCCTGACAAACTACTCTCTCTTCTATTGTTAAGAACCTCAAATACTAGCATAAAACAGCAAGTTGTCAGATTTAAATTTGTTTCATCCTGACATTTTTGTCTAGAATAGACATAAAAGAATGTTTGAGCCCTGTAGGTTAGCCTATCTCTAGTTTACAGAGCTGGGATATTCAGGTCCTGTAAACTGTGGTCAGTAAAGGAAGACATAGATAAAGAGCCTTAGGCGCTATGTGGATGAAAAGGAAACACCCACATTCTTTTTAAGGAGAAAGTAGATATTCAACTAGTTCCAAAGGAGGTTGACTCCAGGGAGTCCACAGGTCAGGCTTCCAAAAGTAGCTCAGAGGAGACTTTGGTCCCATGGAAGAACCTAATGTTGATTAAAAGTCCACACAACACGGACCGGAATGTGAAGCAATCTGAAGACCGGGTGTCACTTAGGAACCACAGAGTCTACGTAGTAGCTGGCGCGTGAACAGTGAAGCTCTGGCCGGATCTTTTTAGGCACGGTGTACGTGAGCTCCGGGAAGGGCTCACCTGCTATGCTGCGTCAGCAACGCACCTTTCCATTACAGAAGTGCCAAGCCCAGCACCACAGCCGTGACAGGAGAGCAGCACAGATGCTTCCAGAAACCTGTCAAAAGGGTCTGACTTAATGTTCTTCAGCACACGAGTCCTCTGACACCTCGGACCCCAACGATTTTTTTTCTGTTTCTGGCTCACAAGTATCACCTTAAAATCAAACAGTTCCCTAAAGTAACTAACTTGGCAAAACATGTTTGGGACTGAATTCTGTCAGGCAAGTCAAAAGGAACATACATAGACTTCACAGCGCTGGTGATAAATGTGCTGCTCACAGGAGTAAGGAATATCAATGTTTAAACTAGTTTATATGCATATTATGGCTGAACAAATAAGGAAACATATTAGAACTAGGTTTCTCTCACTGTTAGCAAAGGAAATTAGAGTGTAGGTTAGAATAAACTTGTGGTAATATCAGAGATGTTAATATGAACTCCTGGGATTTTAAGTGTACGTGCAGAAATGGATCTTACAGAACTTGGTAGATGTGTATATGCATAGTTATTGTCCATACTTGTACATGTTTCCTAATCTGTTGACTTAGGAAGTCTAGAAATAGTGAGCCCTTAAAGTACTGGTCACACCCTGTTCCACAAAAAGGAACCAGGACTCCTTCAATAACAGACAGCTCAAGGGAAATGTGAAATGAGCCCTAACATCTCGTGATTCAAAAAAAAAGTAAAAAATTGATTAAAAATTATCAAATTGAGATCAAGCACATGGCACAGTGGCAAAGCTCATGCCTCATATTCATGAAACTTGGGTTCAATTCCTGGCACTGGCAAAAATCATTTTTACATTCTATAGAACATATACTTAAATACTTAAATAATGTAAATAGACTATTTAAAGGATACAATGGTGATTTTTAGGGCAATAAGTAATTTGATTTTTTTATTTCATTAAAGCACTGTGATTTACAAAATTATTAATAGCTGAGTTTTAGACCTACAATATTGCAGCCCCAATCCCACTACTAGTGTCAACTTTCATCCACCATTATTCTCAGGTTCCCTGACCCACACCTGCCTGTCCTCTTCACAGACACCTTTCTAAGTTTAGTTGTTAAAGTTTGGTGGTCTGTTGATTTCAGTGTTGTTGAGTCTGGGGTTTTGCTTTTTTTGGCTCTTTCATTCCTTTTTTTTTTCTTTGCTTTTCAACTTTATTTTTTTAATATTTTATTATACACCATGAGATATACAATTACAAAGATGTTCATATTTGGGTTTCGGTCTTACGGTGTTCCAGCACCCATCCCTCCACCAGTGCCCATTTCCCACCACAAATGTCCCCAATTCCTCCTCCCTATCCTAGCCTGCCTCTATGGCAGGTTTTTATCTCTTTTCACTCTCTTTCTTTCTTTCTTTCTCTCTCTCTCTCTCTCTCTCTCTCTCCCTTCCTTCTCTTACACACAATGGTGATCTTGAAGGATCTCCTAGTCATCACTAGGATAATTCTAGAACAAATTAAATAATGATCCACTGAGTAATACTCTCCCAAATAAACTAAATGTTCTTAAGTTTATATTGGTCAAAATAATGAACTGAATTAATAATATCATTAATGTATTGAGCCTAATGACTGCCTGGAAAATCACTCAGTCTAAATGCACAGACCTCTATGCATTAAGTATAGTCTAGCTACCCAAAACTCTACAATTTTGTTCAAATACAGTCTTACTTATCCTAAAAAATATATATACTAAAAATATGGTCAATTTTTATCTCTAACAAATATTGGAAAAGTGAAACTATCATTGAATTTTAACCCACTGTGGACCAGCACTATGATTACTCCTTAACAGGCACAAAAGAAAACCATGAAATAAACTCTACTCAGAGTGGAGGTAGGAGCTAACAGATATAACAGATGGGCAGAACCAAACAGAAAGATGAGACTCTCAGAGACAGCATTAGGAGAGGTCTGGAAGAGAGAAATTAATGGGGCCTTGGTAGGGAGTAAACATGTAAGGCCAGAGGGACTGGGAGCCCTAAAGTTAGATGTCAGGCAGAGAACTGTGCCCCTGAAATCTTGAGCTCATTGTTCAAGGGTCTAACATTTTTGTAAAGCTGGTCACTAATAATGTTGTGACCATCCGTTGGATGATAGCTTTAGCTAGTTTGGGAGCTTTGCTATTTTTCCCACTCACAGCTTCATCTACTTAAGCCAAGGTTCATTCTAATGAGATCTCTCTTCTATGTAAACACTGCTAGAGGGTATGGCAGTTACAGAAGTCACTTTAATTCTGAATAACTCCTGATTTATACATTTACTAAGACTTCTATGTTTTCTAGATTGGGCACAGCTCTTCTTTATACCCACTGCACCCAGCGTGGGACAGTTAGAATTTACCAGGTGACTACCACCCTGGCTATGTTGAGACTATAGGAAGATTATAGGAAGGATCATACTAGTTTGCTCTCAAGCAGGCGAGTGTGACCCTTTCAGTATACAGAGAACAAGATACTCATAATCATCCTGGTGCAGATAATAAATAAGAAGGACCTTGTGAGTACCATTTAGATTACATGAAGCTCATGAAAGATGTATTACTTTATACCAGCTCTCTCTCTTTCTGCAGTGTTTTACATAAGAGATAATCTCAGTAGAAGGGATTAGTCCTTGGTGTAACCTTTGTTTATACCTGTAATAGGGTGTGTCACCTTCTACAATCTGTTTAGGGTTCTTTGTTGACATGACCCTCCCTGTCGGATTACTTTGGTGTATATATGGGGACTGACTTGAGGCCCCTTTGCCTTTTGCTCCTTCTTTTGGGTAGGACTCCTGTTGGGTGAGATCCTCTCTTTTTTGGTGGGAGACTTAGACTCTTTTGTATGGTCTAAGTTCGGACCAGAGCTAGAGTTCTTTCATTATATTGGATTGCTGTGGAAGAGTTTTATTACTATTAAAAGCCTTTTTGGAACTGCGCCAGTTTTCATCTGTTCCCCGGAGTCTTCAGAGGTAGAGAGAACTTCTGTCCTGACACTGTCGGGGACCCCAGTGGCATCCCTGACAACCATCCTTATACCAACAGCCAACAGCTTAATAGGAAAACCAAAAGCAATATGATCTGTATGTTCTGAAAGTGATCTCCAACCTTTGCTACATTACACTGAGCAGTGTTGCTGGGTCTAGTGTGGCTTCTATAGTCAGGAAAAGGGAGAGAATGGTCAGAGTGATGTCATAGATAGCAGACACTGCCATGGGCCACCAGGGGCAGGGAGCTGATGTCCAAGCAATCCTGTTGCTCCTGGACTTTGTGGACCTTCAGTCTGTTACAACAGTGGTAACAAGCAGAGACAAGTTCTCATATGTGTTTGCTTCCCAGTGGTTCTAATATGTACTAAAACTGAGGAAAGCTGCTAAAATCTCTTGACAGAGAGTTGTAATTACAAAAATTGCAATATCTGAACCACCTCACCCATGACTCATATTTACCTGATATGGTAATACTCCACTTATTTTCCTGGAGCTCTCCAGGTAAGCCCTGTATGAGATAAGACAAAAAAAAAGTTTCCCTAGACCTCCCTCAGCTTCTGGCAGTCAGAGTCATAAATTCCCCAGAAGGGATAATATGACCTCATATTCCCCAAATCCTCTAGTCATTGCTGTGTTCCAGCAGTTTATCTTGTTGAAGAAGAATGCTGCTCTAAAATATAGAAACACTTTATTTTATAGTTTGGATTCCTTAAACTTCTTTCCTTTAAAGACTTTCAAGACTTAGTTGAGATTGATTACCCTTCCCTTTAGAATTTTCACTAAGGGAATAAAATAATTCTGAAGATCAGAAAAAGTATGCTCTTCTACTCCACTAGATCTCCTAGATATATCTAGGTTATCACTATTTAAATTTTTTATTTATATTTTGCTTTAGGGAAAAGCACCTGGCAGTGCTCAGGGCTTATTCCTGGCTTTGTGCTCAGAGATTACTCTGGAAAGACTTAGGGGACCACATATGGTACCAGGGATTGAACCCAGGTTGGCCACAGGCAAGACAAGTACCTTACCCACTATCCTATTACTCTCCCTTGTCTATCACTATCAATAATAACAGTTACCAATACTACTAATGTGTTTTCCAGAAAACACTATAAATATATATAGTAGCATAGGAGTGGAGTGGTATTTATAGTTTTACACAAATTGAATTATAATATATGTACATATATAGTGTGAGTATATTGTAGATATATTTATATTTCTATTGCTATATATCAATTATATTATTATTAAAGACACCCAGGCTCTTTGACTCCCAAGAAATAGATACTTGTGGCCTAAAGGAATAGTTAAAGTCAGAAAAAAGAACCAGTTTAGTAGCTTAGAATGTCTGCTTTGCAAGCATATGGTCACAGACTCAATCCTTGGTACCATAACATCTACCACATATAATCCTGGCAGTTCTGTAACCCCCAACACTATAAACCACTTCTTTTTATAGACTGAAATTGGATTAGCATGGATTACAAAATTAGAAAGTTTCTCATTAGTGTGTTTCAGACCAATGTCCAACATCAATTCCTTCACAGTGTTCCTTCTTCTCATCAATGTCCTCAGTTTCCCTCCCTCCCCCAGCTTGCTTCTGTGGCAGGCACTTAGTTTTTTCTTTTAGGCACTGTGTTTTACAATTTTTTATTAATAGGGGATATGCATATCAGTTTATCTCCTTTCAGCACCCCTAAAAGTGCTATCCATAAGCTATTTCTCGCCACACTATAGCCAGATGTGCGTAAGCACCACAAATGGTGAACACAGATGAGCACCTCTATAAATAGGAGGGGAGCACCATGGCAAGGAAATACAAAACATGCTGAGCACCTGTAAACACAGCAACCCCTAGAGATCTAAAATCAGACAGAACATGTGTGTGTCAACTAATAAGTAGAACCCTTGAGCTGAGAGGGAGGGGATGAAGGAGCCTTCAGGGCAAGAGACAGGAACACTGGTGATGGAGTATGGTTGGAACTGTTCATGAGAGACGATTATTAATAGTATTGTAAACCAAAACTATTTCGTTTCAATTATTTTTAAATGGACAGCCTTGAATTAGAGAGAGAGAGAGAACAACAAAAAATAAAGTATGTGTTTTGCACACATTTTACCCCTGGGACTACATATCCCCCATCACCACTAAACGTGAACCCTGAGCACAGAGCCAGGAGAAAGCCCTGAACACTGCCAGCTCCCCCAAAGCAAAGGTGAAGGGAGTGTGACCCCTGTCAAGCATGTGCACAAGCACTGAAGCGAGAGTGAGGATTTTGGTGAACCTTGGTAGAGTATATGAGCATGGCAACTTGATGATGTGTGGCCTCCAGTGAGCCCCAGAGCTAAGTGGGCACCACAGCCAGATGCAACAACTGGCAGCACAACAACATTGGTAACAATGAGGGGTGGGGCATATGGAAAGAAATTGTAGAAACTTTGAAGATGTCAGACATCTTCTTATGACAGAGTTTAGTGAGGGGAATCTCCTTTGTGCTCAGGCACTGGTCTTTCCCCCCTTCCTTCTTCCATAAGCGCCTTCCCATTCCCCCCACTAAACTCTGGGAAGGCTCTTATAGAAGAAGGAAGTGGGAAAGTCTAGTGCTTGAGCACAAAGGAGCTAACACGGGTCAAGCTCAAGGCTGACTGGAAGAAATAAGCATTGTATGGAGTTCTAAATCCTTTCCAGGTAGGGAAATTGCATTTCAATTACAGTGGAGATAGAAATGATCCACCCAATCCCCCTAATCTTTTGTCCATTACTAGGAAATGCTAATGCATTCAGCTGCAAGAACCGCACATTGCATACTGTCTTGCCTATACATGCATGACCGGGGTTTGCTATAGTATGACAATGCATATAGTACATGCCCAATGGGCATCAAGAGCACATGTCCTGAAATGGTCGTTTCCCACACTGCCACCCTAGGAAGGTCATATATGGGACAGTTGCTTAATACAGCAAGCGCCAGGCTGAACATTTTCCCCCTGTCTTACTGGGGATGGAGTCTGTAATTAAAGACCTGATTTAGCTTGCCCTGAAAGATTTGTAGGATGAGTTGTGTTTTGTCTTGAGGCAAGTTCTTAGAGGAATTTATAGATGGGGTTTCTTGATGTTGAGAGGCCAAATCCAGCCCTCAGTCTCTCTCCTACTGTTTTAAACCTGGTAACACTTTGCCCTTGAATCTTCCCATTAACTCTGACATACACCAAGTCTCTCCCATTAAAAAAGATCTCAAGCCTCAATTCCACTCATCCCCTTGGTCTGTATTTGTCAACCATTTCTCTTGACCTGCATAATGAGGGTGAAGGTGGGTGGAAATGCTTTGTCTTAGAGATTAATTATTAGCCACTTAACTCACTCTTCCCAGGACAAACCCATTGAACCCATTTGAAAGTACTTACCCACCCCCTTTACTTGATCAGAGTTTTGCTTGCAGAATAAAATGTCTATAAACAGATAGTTCAGGAGTTTAACTATTTTTCGAGACAAGTGGTCAATAAAAGGTTAAATTAAAAAATGTATCTGTTGGTGCCTATTAGACAGCTTTCTGAGATTTTGTCATAGGGTGGGAAATCCCTTCTTTATTCCTATCTATCTATGTATCACTTGATCACTTGACATCCCATTATTCATCGATTTGCTCCAGTGGGCACCAGTAACATTTTCATTTGACCCTATCACTTGCCAGTGGTAGCCCAATGGCATCTGGTTGCTTCAGGAATACGAAGAGCCTCAAACCATTCATTCAGGGTCTGGATGAAGAAGTCTGACCATCTGGTAGGTGGGCAGCCACGTGATCTTTTGACATCTTTTGGGATCCAGTCTGTAATAGCTCTAGTCCAGCGGTCCCCAAATTGCATTACATGTCCAGCCCATCTGATTTTTGATGCCTTGGCAAATGAGACAGCATCCCTGACTCTAGAACAGCGGCGGAGGTCGGAGCTCCGGATTCCTTCTTTCACTTGGTGAGGCGTGATATTCCAAGCATAGCTCTTTCAATTCCTCTTTGGGAGACCTGAATAGCATTCTCATCCTGATTTCGTAGGGCCAGGTCTCTGAGGCATATGTTAATGCAGGAGAATGGTGGAAGAGATGTGCCCGGAGTTGGAGGTTCTTTGTCTTTTTAGCTATTTCTTCGATGCTCTTGAAGGCATTCCATGCCGCTCTCTATAGATATAAATATCTATATATAAATATAGATATTTATATCTATATTATAGATATTTATATCTATATATCTATAAATATATAGATATTAATATCTATATATCTATAAATATATAGATATAAATATCTACATATAAACTATACATATATAGATATTTATATCTATATATTTAATATCTATATATTTCATTAAATATATAGATATTATATCTATATATTTAATATCTATATATTTATATATAGATATTTATATATAGGTATAGATATCTATTTATTTATAGATATCTATATATTTATCTCCCTCTATTAGAGATATCTATTTATATATCTATATAGATATGTATATAGAGAGAAATCTATATATATCTAGAGAGATCTCTCTATATGTATATATATATACATGTAGAGATATATAGAGAGAGGTCTATATATATATATCTATATCTCTGTATCTATCTATCTATATATATATCTCTATCTAGAGAGTCTAACCCTACTAATACTAACAAGGAGACAGCAGAATTGTAGCATAGCCCCATTCCTTCAGCTGACACCATCTGTGAAAAACAAATTTTTGAGCCATAGAGATAGTACAGAGGTTAAGGCATTTTCCTTGCATGTGGCTAACACTGGTTCAAACTCTGTCAATCTCTGACACTACATCTGGTCCCCTGATCTAGGAGTCTGTACTGAGCATCACCAAGCAGATAATAAAATTGAAATAATCAAAATAAATCACTGTATCACTGTCTTCCTGTTGTTCATTGATTTGCTCGAGCGTGCACCAGTAACATCTTCATAAGTCCAGTTGCAAGCAAGTGTAGCCCAAGGGCATCTGCTTGCTCCAGGGACAGGGAGAGCATAAACCATATTTCAGGTCATGGAATTGAGGTCCATAATTGTTACTAGTTTTTGGCATAACAAATAAAACACGGGTAGCTTGCCAGGTTGTGTCAGTCTCTGGTTTCTCTCTAAATGCATGGGACATGAATTAAATTTAAGTTTAACAATCTTTTGTATGCACAGTTTCAGGCATTATTAAACCATGACCTGTGTTCCCATTTTTCACTTTTCTCTCCCCTCTCCATATGACATCTGTTTCCCCTGGCCCAGCCCTTGCCACATTCACTTGGGACTGTCAGGAGGCACTAAAGGCAAAAGGGCATTATTTCTCAGTCCATCTTCTAACCCGATGCTGGCATTTTTGTTCTGCCAGCTAACCTCCCCCCTCCTGTGGTCTCCATTCTTCTCCAACCTTCTCCTTCTCCAAACTGTCCTGCCTTTCTGCCTCCCTGAGACTATCATCCTCGACCTGAACGTGCATTTGAAGCTCTTAGACTTGAAGATAGGCCCCCTCTTCCCTCCAAATGATGACTGGCTTATAGTGAAAATGGCTGTTAGCACAAAGAGGGATTTTTCTGAGCTAGTGGGTTCTTGAGACTTGTATAAAAGATTTGCATGCAAAACTCAGAAGGTTAAAAAGTTCCGCATTTATCATACAGCCCAGATAGATCCAGTATCTTCCCAGCGTCCAGATCCCTTCTTAACACCTGTCAGTCACTCATCCTGTCTCACAATGCCCAGGCCAGTATACTGCTTCCTAAGTCCTGTCCCTCTCCATTGCATCATGGCCTGGTCTTGGTCCTATGCCATTCTCTACTCAGTTTCTACTTCCCTCGTCTGAAGCCTTGCCATGGGACCTCTCTCAGACTGTACCCCCAATAGTTCCTGTTGAAGAATTTCCAAGTCACCAGCAGCCATCACCTCATGCATGTGGCCTACCAGCACTGATGTGGAGGCCCCCTATAAAAATAAAATCTATAGTAAAGACTCCTGGGCTCAGTACTTGTCACTGTCAGGGCATCTGGGGCCTGCCTCATACTTTGCCATCTGCTCAGGTGCATGAGCCTTACCTAAGCCTCCAGTCCATGAGGGGAAGTAAAGGGGAGATGAGGAGAGATAGGGAGAAAGACAAAGAGAGGGGGAGAGGAAGAGGGAAAGAGAACCGGAGCATGAAAGGAAGAGGGAGGAAAGGAAGAGGAGGAGGGAGGAGGGGAGGGGGAGGGAGGGTAAGAGAGAGAAAGGGGAAGGGAGAGAGAAGGACTTCCTTTTATTAGTTGCCATGTCCCACCCCAAGCCATTCCATTATCCCTTTAATCTGGCTACTATCTTTTGGATGGGTGAGATTTAAAGTGACCAGCTAGATTCACCTGATGCTACACTCTTCCAATCTCACTGTCTCAGTGGTAACTATTGGATGAGTTATTCAACTAATAAATTAGGGGGTAAATAAATGTACCTTGGGTATCTTTGCATATCAGTGTAGGGGAAGTAAAATAATTTTCCTTCTTCCCATCTGGGCTCTAGATTGAGACTCCAATGGAGATTAGTAGGAGAAAAACAAGAAAATGTTTACTATTATACATAAATGGAAAAGACCCAAGGAAAACTGAGTGATTCCAAAACAAATCAGGCCAATTCCTTACATAGCACTTTAGTTAAAGATAGAGAATTGGCTAGTATACCTGTCTCATAAAAATGAATAAATCCTCAGTTTTAAGACATTTTCTTTGCTACTTCTTAAAAATATCTCAGGGCCTGGGAGAGAGCTCAAAGAACGGGAATCACACCTGCTATGTCCAAGGCCCCAAATTCAATCCTGATAATTTGTGAGAGCTGAGCCTAGGCCCACCAGTACCACTGTGGAGGCCTCTATAAAATAAAAGTTATATTAAAAATAACCAGTTTAATAATCCTAATACCAAGCAATATATTTAGGGTGGTGAATTCAGCTTCCCCTAAAAGTGGTGATAGGGGACCAGAGCAATAATACAGCAGATTAGGCATTTACCTTGCACACAAGCTGACCTGAGTTCGATCCCCAACACCCCATATGGTCCCTTGAGCACCACCAGTAATTCCTGAGTGAAAGCCTGGAGTAACCCCTGAGCATTGTCAGTGTGACTCAAAAAAAAAAAAGTTGTGACATACCTGATTCTTTTTTTTTCCTTTTTTGGGTCACACCCAGCAATGCTCAGGGTTACTCCTGGCTCTGCGCTCAGGAATCACTCCCTTGCCACTGCATGGGGGACCATATGGGATGCCGGGATCGAACCCGGGTTGGCTGCATGCAAGGCAAATGCCCTACCCGCTGGACTATTGCTCTGGCCCCCTGATTCTTTTTTTAAGAGTTGCAAAAAATTTAATTTTACAAACAAACTGCTATCTAGTAAATTATTTCCTACATGATGAGCATTTAGGTTTGTGGCTCTGACATTTATAGCCAACACAGCAGTAAATATCCATGTATAAATATCCATGTATATTTAGAATTAATGCCGTAGAATTATCCCATAGTGGAAGTGAGTTATTATTATAAAAGCAAAATTTTATATGTTATTAAATTTTGGTCACACTTGGTGGTAGGTCACTCCTGATAGTGCTTACAGGGGAGTCATATGGGGTTCCCCAAGGGATTAAGCTCAGGTTGGCCAAGTGTAAGGCCCTATCCACTGTACAAAATCTCCCATCCTCAGTAAAAGTGAGTTAAAGGTGTTTGAAATTTTTGTAAGTATTAGCAAGATGTTCTTCAAAAAATATTGTTCCTAATATTGTTGGAAGGGTTGCTTCACTCTTCATCTTGACTGGCATGCCAAAAATGCTATCACTGGAATGAGGAGCACCCACAGAGTGAGAGGAGGTAGCCACAGTGAAGAAACTGCAATCTCCTTCCTGTCTAGACTACCACAGAACTGAAGTGAGTCAAAGGCAGAGATCAGAAATAGTAAAATTTGCACAAGCTCCTGTGGAATAGACCCTGACCCTTCTCATTAAGGCCTCGATCAAGCTGAACCTGAGACTCACTTTATCTACATAGCCCTTTTCATATGAATTTTGGTTAAGTTGTAATTCTTAGGCTAAGATGAGGTCATGCTTTTTTCAGGAAGAGAAAATGTCAGTTCTGACCTTCACCAACATTTCCTAGATTCATTGTCAACAAATAATGCATTAGAAAAGCTTTATTTTGAAAATATTCGAGAGAGGAGAGAGAGTTCTAGAAAGGTAGTAATAATTATAATATGCCCTGCCCTGAGTGTGGGGCCCTCCAGCATGGAATTCCCTAGAAGTACACAGTGCTCCAAAATGTAGTCTGGGTTCCCGCAGGAAGCTTGTCATATATACTTCTACCAGCTCCCTTGACCTGGGGCTCTCTGAGCAGAGACGGGTCAGTTGGTAGGCTTTGAACTGGTGGTCCTTTCTATAGAGAGTCCTTTCAATGCTTTTGTTTTTACTGAATTATTTTCCAAAGGGTCCGCCTTTCAGTTTGACCTGAGTCTGGAGCTTCGTACTGATGACAGGATAAGATAGCATGTTTTCCGATCATATCTTGGTTTTATAGCTTCCTGAAATTCTCCGACAAGGCTAAGGGCACATTTCTGCGGCCTATCACCCACCACCACCAACAATAACAACAACAACAACAATGCAATTGTTCATTTCACTATTTTTCCAATGATGTATGAGAATATTGACTCCCGTACATATACTAGTAGTGTGCCTCTTTACCCTTGGAGACATTTTTTTTCTTTTCTTTTTTTTTTCAGGGACTGGTATTACCAAAGTCATATTCGATGTAAACAAGATGCCACAGCTACAAAAAAAAAAATGCGCACATTGCAATCTCAATGCAAACAGTCAAATAGAACCCCAGTCATTGAAAAAGTAATTCAAATTGCCCCAAAAAGCAACTGAGTTTTTTTAAACATCTTTATACATCCAACCAACAAATTAAAATGGTTAACAAGAAAAAATACAAATTCAGAGGTCTGGTCTCGATGTTTAGAAAAGGCAACAGCATTCAAGCATTCCTGTGATCCACACGTCCATCTCGCAGCCGCTGAGCTTCACGCCATTCATCATCCAGCAGGCTGGCTCAGCCACCTCAGGCAAACATTTTTTCATCTGGTGTTTGTCACTGCTATAATGATTAATAAATGACAAATTCTAATGAAAGAGAAATTAATTAGCAAGATTATTCTGAGCCAAACAGGAACTGTACTACAGAAGATCCCATGATACTTTTCATAGGGTTTTCTTAGAAAATAGAGGGGTATACAGTCCAGCTTACATTTCTTAGATAATAGAGGGGTTATAGTCCAGCACATTCACTGGTCCAAACTTAGGAGATCTTGTCTCAGTTTAAATAGATAAGAAAGAAACATAGGGGCAGGAAGGATAGAATACTGGGGAGGGCGTTAGCCTTGCACACGGCAGACCCAGGTTTGATCCCTGGCATCCCATATAGTCCCCTGAGCCCAGCCAGGAGTAATTCCTGACTGAGTGCAGAGCCAGGAGTAACCCCTGAACATTGCTGGGAGTGAATCAAAAGAAAATATACAAACAAACAAACAAATGAATGAATGAATAAATAAATAAATAAGCAAGTAAATAGATAAATGAATAAATGAACAAGGGAGGCGAATGAAAAAATGAGTGGATGAATAAATAAATAAATGAGTGGATGGATAGATAAATAAATAAATAAATAAATGACACATAGAAAGAATGCATAATTATTCTTTGACAGAAGAAAGCATCCAATTACCTATATTTTCCCTACATTTCCATTTAATTGGAGGTTGCTTTGTAGCATAGTTAGTTCATAAACAAAGCAATAGTTTGATCTTAAGTTTTTTAAATAAAAGTTAACTGTGTTTGGAAAGAGGTATTTAAATCTATTGTCATATACCATCATTACAAGATACATGTTGTAATAAGCAATATAAAGTAAAATAATGAGTGCCTGCTAAGGGAATAGGCTTGGGGAGGGTGGAAAACTGGGATCATGGTGGCAGTAAGGGTACATTGGTGTTGGGACTGGTGCTGAAATACTGAATATCTAAAACAACTGTATTGTGCCATTATATATGGCAGAAAAGCAGGATATGTACAAATACATATGAATTAAGTCTATTTAGTATGTTCAAACTTTATGAAAAGTATCACATAAGGAAAAATATTCAGCCTTCTTAACATATGTGAATCATTATGTGGATAACTACAAGGCTGGTTATTTTTCTGATCAATTGTGGGTATTATCTAAGCTACCGTATGTCATGAAATTGAGCAAACTTCCTTGCCAATTGTGTTATAAAAAGGTCCTTCATTATTATTACATTAGAGTCTTTTGCCATTTATAGATTCACACTGATTTGTGTTTATGGAGAAATTCATAAGAAAGACTTGGACAAACATCCCAGAGTGCAGAGTTATAATGGAACAAAGGATAAAAGATCACAAAGTTATAGGAAAACTGGAATTTGGGGAATTAAATGAGATGAAGATTTTTCTACTTAGAACTGAATCAATGATTAATAACATTTTATGTAAATCAAAATGCTTTGCTTTTTTCTAGCTTAAAGTTTTCCTTTTTTGAGCTGTAGCAAGTCAACAGCTTGCATTTTTTTTTTATGAATAGGACAGAAATGTTTGCTTTTATTTCCCCTTACAACATCAGAATGTGAAAGGCTTCAGAATGTGAAACACTAAAGTATTTGTGTTTCTTAGGGCAACGTGCTAGAAATCTATAAATCAAGACCAGAATCTAAAAAAATTGAATTCACTCTAAATTTCCTTAGCCAGTCCAGAGGTCATCACTATAGTATACCCTGGACAAGTGTTTCTTCACGGGTTCAGTTAATTCCAGACACAAATCAGTCACTCAATCAATATAAAAATCCCTTAACCGAAAATTCCATCCAAGAAAAATTTAGATGGTTGTCTCATTTATTATAGTGTTTATACAAAATAACTGGCAGAGTTTAGAGGAGCAAAAGCCTACTTTCTTCCAAAACTCTTTAGTAAAAGACTAATTTTTTTAGGATAAACCCTGAAAGCAGAATGGAGATATTTTCCAAACAGCTTAATTTATTTTAATTCAGTTTGGTACTATTTTCCATGGTATTACGGAAATCTGTTTTCCATGGATTTGAAATCAGCCTGCAGAAAATTAGGAGTTTTCTAATTAAAACCAGCATAATCTTCTGGACTTGGGCTGATAAGAATGCAAAGAATGTTAGCCTTATCTTGTCCTCCCCCAGACAGTCAGACATTTAGACATATACACTTGCATTAGAGTGTGCCTTAGAGAACCTGCCCACAAGAGAATTTATTGATTACCCTGCTACCCATCTATCTGCAGAATAACCTTTTTCACAATAGACTAGAGCCATTACTGACTGGATCCCCGGATATCAAAGATCACATGGCCACCCACATCAAGATGGTCAGACTTCCTTGTAAAGACCTGAGGAACAGTTTGAGGCTCTTCATATTCCTGAATCAACCAGATGCCATTGGCTACATTGGCACGTGATGGGGTCCAGAAAGTTACTGCGCCGCTCGAGCAAATCGTGAATAACGGGATTCGTGTCGTGGTGTCGGAAGAGACTTTATATTTTCCTATATAAACTGCTTATAACCATGTAGGCAAAGTGGTTCTTTGGGTCATTAGTAATTTTTCACACAGTGTTATAACACCCATTCCTGTTGCATATTTTCCAACACCAGTGTGCCCCATTTCCTCCCGTGCCCCCACCACAACCTGTCCCCATGGCAGCTGGCTCTCTCTCTGTCTCTGTCTCTCTGTCTCTCTGTCTCTCTCTCTCCTTTTTGTGCATTCTGGTTTTCAATATAGACACTGAAACATTATTAAATATATCCCTTGAACTACTTTCTATACTCAGTTCAAGTCTAGTGTTATTATTTCTAATTATTATTACCAAACTGGTCCCTTCACTGTCTTACCTACGCTCTGCCCCCAACACATGTGGTAGAATCCTACCATTGACACATTCTTCCCTGTTTTCCCTGGCCTTGGTTATTAATCTCATTGTTTATCTGTACTTTTCTAATGAGTCATTAGTTTTCATGCCCAATCTGCCAGTTTAATAAACACCTTATCTCTTGACTGATTGGACTTATTGAACCAACAGAAGGACACAAATCTAGCACCATCCTTTCACCATTATAGTTTCAGCATCAACCAAAAATGAAATTTTTAAACCATTCAATCTGGAATTTTCTGGTCAGAACTGTGTGAAAATTAGACCTTTAAGTTTATATGAATGAATTCTTTATTTTTTAACAAATTTAAATGTATCTTATAGATGTTTATAATCAAATGTAATTTATTGTTTATATGAAATTAAAATTTAACTGTGTATCCCTTATCTATATAAAACCAGGCCAGAGAAAACTGTCCTCGCCTTATCCTTCCTCCAAAGTCTAAACATAAGGCCACACTTGAGGCCAGATAGATAGCACAGCAGGGAGGGCATTTGCCTTGCACATGGCCAACCTAGGTTCAATCCCTGGCATCTTATGTGGTCCCCCAAGCACCACCAATTCAGGAGCAATTCCTGAATGCAGAGCCAGGAGTAACCCCCTAAGCATTGCTGGGTGATCCCAATAAATAAAAACAAACAAATATGAATGAATGAATGAATGAATGAATGAATGAAGCCTCATTTACCCTTCCCCCAGAGCCTAATTCTTTTCTGTTTGTTTGTTTGCAGTGTGGTTTGGTTTGGAGCCATACCCAGCTGTGTTCTCTGTGCTCAGAGGTCACTCCTAGCATCCTCTGGAGACCCTAGGCTGGGGGCAGGGCAATGCCCTATCTGCTGAATTGGGCCCAAAGCCTAATTCTTGCACTGTTGAGAGTCACTGATAAGATGAAGTGTTCCTCAAAGGACCAGCCCTGGAAGGAATTGTCTGCGCCAGTGTCTGCTGATCTGCAACTTCTAAAAATGTGTTTCCCTTAAAAAACCACTTCTTGTGATCTTGCAGACAGGGTTACTATGAGTACCTTGAGTTCTCAGCTTGTAGTTAATACTCTTTCTCAGCTCTTCTCAGAAAGCCTTGGAACCTGACCTTTGTGTCTATGTGCATTGTTTTTAAAAATCACTAGAATAAGTTTAGAAACAAATTGCTTTATTAAAGATTTCTAAATTGGCTGACATCTCCACTAGCAAGTAGAATAGCACTTTTCACAGCTTATATAAAATGGAGAATTTTTTTTCAAGATAACAGGATTACTTTTTAACAGTCTATTCAAATTAGCTCATTCATCTTGATAAACTATAGATTAGTTCATTTAAGATCACACTTGTGTGAGGCTGAAATTGTAGTTCAGTTAGGCATTGAGTCTTGGTGGGGCTTCAGAAAAATCAGTGACATTGGGCTGCTTCTTATCTAGCAATTTTATTGCTGAATTCATTATCAGAATTCCTGTCTTCTGTTCCCATCAGGAAACCATATCACTAAATATTTTGAATTTTTTAATTTTTTTTCATTGAATCACTAATCGAAGGACAATTTCAAAACTGATCATGATTGGGTCTCAGTCATACAGTGCTCCAGCATCCCTCCCTCCACCAGGGCATCAATGTCCCCAGTTTCCCTCCTAGCCCCTCTCTCTCTCTCTCTCTCTCTCTCTCTCTCTCTCTCTCTCTCTCTCTCTCTTTTGTGCATTCTGGTTTACATTACAGACACGGAGAGATTATCATGTATATCCCTTGATCTATTTTCAATCCTCAATTCTAGACTAGTGTTGCTATTTCCTATTAGACTATTTCTATTACTAGCATCTCTAGTATGCAATAGACCAGCATTTCTACTACTACTTTGATATTTTTCCAAAATATTATCTCACTATTTACAATAATGTTATTCCCCCAATATTTGTTTGCTTTGGTAAATGTTTCTAAACATATGTGGTTGGAAGAAGAACCTGGATTCTGTATCTCAGTTAAAGTCAACCAAATCAGAATATTCAGGGAACAGGCTTATTTGGCAACTTTGCTTATCAAGCACATCAGATAATTTTCACTCATAATCAACTTTTTTGAGACACTAGGAAAGAGATCACAGCTACCTCTCTGCTCTGAAGATCTGATTATATTAGTCCCTCCCATAGAGCTTTGGAGTTGTGATGATTTTAGGAGTATGGAAATAGTGGCTGTGCACATAGTAAATGCTCAATGAACCTCTGCTGGTGAAATGAACAGAGTTGCCTTAAAATAAGACCCTTCCTGCTAAAAACATACACATAAGGAACTCAGGTCTTATGAGGGTCAGCCACTATACCAGCAGGATTTCTGTGAATCTCTACCATCTGTGAATCTCATCTGCAAAGCCTTCCTCCCTGTCTAGAGTGACCCTCAGAGATCACTGTATCACTGTCTTCCCGTTCATCATCAATTTGTTCGAGCGGGCCCCAGTAACATCTCCATATGTCCTGTCTCATGCTAGTAGAGCCCAAGGCATCTGCTTGCTCCATGAACATAAAGAGCCTCAATCCATTCCGGAATGAGGTCTATAATTGTTACTGGTTTTTGGCATATATATCAAATACAACACGAGTAGCTGACCCTCAGAGATGACTTTGGAAATTACTGAAAGAGATCAGAGATGTTGATAAGAAGAGGGGACATAAGGAAAAGAAATAAAGTATTACTGTTGGTGAACGCTGCCAGGGTCCCCAACAGTGCCAGGAAGGGAGTTCCTTCCTACCTCTGAAGCCGGCGGGAATGGATGAAGACTCAGGAATCCGATGCAGTTTTAAAAGACTTTACTTATCACAGGTTCAGGCATACAAATCAGCAATAGGAAAAACCGGTGCTTAGGATTCCCGGCTAGAACCCCAGTCACGTGTAGGCTAAGATGGCGGCCACCATGTGTAAAGACCCTGTAAAAAAGGAGAAAAAGACAAGACTCCCAAGAAGGGTGCAAGAGAGAGCCCAAAATGAGAGAGCAAGAGAGGAAGCAGGCTGGTTTTATACTCCTGCAACTCAGGCCTCCCACTATTATGGGAAGCAGGAAGGGTCAAATGCCCTTAGGTAATTTCTCCCAGCACTTCACCTAGGCTTTATTATATGCTAATGTTTTGAGCCAAGATCTGCCTAGAAATGCCTTTTATAGGGTAGAGAAGGGGGTTTCTGAAATGGCATGTCTCTGTACCAAAGACTAATACTAATACCAGTTAAATATTTCTCCAAGCCTTCACAAGTCTTGTCTACTTCACGGTAGTTTTGTATTTTAGTTGCCTTTGAGTTATCAGGGGAGCCATGCTTGCTTGCTTGGAGGCAAACAGCATTTCTCTCTGGTCTAATTACTTAGAGATCCAACGTGGCCAGGCAAATATGCTGGTAAGATCTAGCTAGTCCCACGATGATTGTGGTAGCATGAGAGAATATTTATACCAGATAGTACAGAATACATGGTCAGATAAACTGCCACATTTAGACTACCCTCTTAGCTATGAAGTGATTTGCAGGGAGGCAATACAGAGCAGATGCAGCGGCTCTTAGAGGAGTCCTGCAACATATTACCTGAAAATCTGATATCAAATGTTAGAAAATGCAGAATTTGTCTTAAAACTATGTCCCTCTCTCTCCCTCTCCCTCTCTCTCTCCCCCCCTCCCCTCTCCTTCTCCCCCTCCCCTTCCCTCTACCTCTCTCTCCCTCTCCCTTTCAGATGCTCAGGACTTTTTCCTGATTCTGTGCTCAGGGATCATGGTTTACTGACTCAGGGGCCATAGTGGTGCTGAAAACGGAACCTAGGTCAGGTGCATGCATTGTTGCCCAGAACCTCTGAATCTTGCCTGGAGTTGCCTCCTGCAGGTCACTTTGTAGATGAAGGGCAGGAGGACAGTTTAAATGTGGCAGTATATTTTACCATGTATTCTGTGTTAGCTGGTATAAATATTTTCTCTCATGCTATCACAATCATCATGGAACTAGATAAGATCTTACCAGTATATTTACCTGGCCACATTGAATTTCTAAGTAATTAGACCAGAGAGAAATGTTGTTTTTCTCCAAGCAAGCAAGCATGGCTCTTTAATAAGTCTAAAGGCTAATATACAAAACAAGTATGAAGAAGAGAATCCTGTGAAGGCTTGAAGAAATATATACGTGGCTGTAGAATATTCATTGGTACAGATATATGTCCTTCCCTCCACTCTACTCTGCAGGGGGCACTTCCAAGGCAGATCTTGGCTGGACAACATTAACATTTCAGTTGAACTAGGTGAGGTCCTGGGAAAAGTTACCTGAGGGGATCTGACCCTAATTCCTTTCTGTGGGTGTGGGTGGTCTGAATTGAAAAGATATAAAAGCTGTAAACTACTTTCTTCGGTGTTTTTGGCCTTTTTGTATTTTGCCTTTTCACCTTCTCTCCTTCTCCCTCTGCTCTCCTCCTCTTGGTTCTCTTCCCTGTTGGGCCTTAGCATGTGGTAGCAACCATCTTGGCTAGAATTCTAAACCTACACATGGCGGGGCCCAGCTAGGAACCTAAGTCTGGAGTTTTCCTGTTACTAGTTTGTATACAGAACAAGTGTGAGTAAAGTCTTTTGAAACTTTGCTGGATTCTTATGTTTTTCTCTGTCCACTGGCTGCTGATCTTCTGGGGCAGAAGGGGATCCCTGACCCTACTCCTGGATTTTGTCAGGGCGCCCAGCATCCCCGACAAGTGGAGGTCCCACCAAGATTCCTGCTCTGCTCCTGAATTTTGTCGGGGTGCCCAGCATATCCGGACAACATAGTAAACCTCAGAGGACATTCTAGCTTCTGGGAAAAAGCTCTAAAATTCAAATTTCACAATCAATACTGTCTTATCTATCTACAAGGATGTCACTTTCTAAATATGTATAGATAATGATGATAAATATGGATGACAAATGATAGATTATAGAGAAAAATGATGATAATAGATTGAAAAAGATTTTGAAAAGTTGGCATATGTGTAATCATCTTTTATGAAACAAAGGAATCACAGCTGAGAAACTTCATTACATGTCTTGTTCGAACAGGACTAAGAGCCCCAGAGGCTGGAGGAATAGTTCACTGCTTAGAACTCCTGCCTTGCAAATGTTAAGGTGGCGAGTTCAATAGCTGGTACCACCACCATTTGTACCAGCCTCAAAGTTGGCAGTATCTGCATTTTGAACCTATTAGCTGTGAGCAATTCCTAGCCATGTGTGTAAGAACCATAACAAAGGTATACAATAAAGGAGTGCGATCTTCACTGAGCACCACAAATAAAACTGAAAAAAGTGTGCTCCTTCATCATCATAACAACATCAGCAACGAAGAAAAGGGGAATGAAAACAAACAAGAAAAACATCTATGAATGTGCCAAAAATTGTTTTAAGAACTTATCAAGCAAACAATTATATAGAAGTAATTTCTGACCAAGAGAATTAATCACTTTCAACTAAAGGACAAAATTAGTTTCCTTTTCATCCTATCAAAATATTTCAGCTTGTTAACACTATTTGCTTTTTTAAAATTTAAGCCACTGTAATTTGCTATGCTGTTAATGATAGTTTCAACATTCCAAAACCACACCCTCCACCAGAGTGTGAAATCCCCTTCACCATCTGTCTCCTTTTCTTCCCAAACCCCAATTGGTTAAGTTTAATTCTGGAAACCTGCTTGGAAGTATCATAGCCAATGATATTTACCCAAAGCACGATTATTGTTAAATGAAAATTTTTCCCAATACCGTACCATGACAACTTGAAACATCACTTCACTTGATCACTTGACATCCCGTTATTCATCAATTTTCTTGAGCGGGCACCAGTAACATTTCCATTGGACCCTATCACGTGTCAGTGTAGCCCAATGATATCTGCTTGCTTCAGGAATACGAAGAGCCTCAAACCGTTCATTCAGGGTCTTGACGAAGAAATCTGATCATCTTGTAGGTGCGTGGCCACATGATCTTTTGACGTCCTGTGGGATCCAGTCAGTAACGGCTCTAGTCCAGCAGTCATCTCCAAATCGCATTACATGTCCAGCCCATCTGATTTTCGATGCCTTGGAAAACGAGACAGCATCCCTAACTCTGGAACGGAAACAGAGATCAGAACTCCAGATTCCGTCTCTCACTTGAGTGAGGCATGATATTCCAAGCATAGCTCTTTCAATTCCTCTTTGGGAGACCCAAATAGCATTCTCATCCTGCTTTCATAGGGCCCAGGTCTCTGAGGCGTATGTTAATGCAGGGAGAACTGTGGAGTTTAAGAGATGTGCCCGTAGCCGGAGGTTCTTTATCCTTTTAGCTATTTCTTCAATGCTTCTGAAGGCATTCCATGCCACTCTCTTCCTCCTGCGCAGCTCAGGTTTTAGGTCGTTCATCATGTTGACTTCTCGACCTAGGTACACATAACTGCTGCATTCAGAGATGTTTGTTCCATTGAGAGTGAATGGGGCCTCTGGAACTAGTTCATTCTTCATGAACATAGTTTTGTTCAGATTCAGCTGTAGACCTATCTTTCCACATTCTCGGTCGAAGTCAGCCAGCATTTGTGCCGCTTGGCTAATGTTTGGTGTTATTAGAACGATGTCATCAGCGAAGCGGAGGTGGTGTAGTCGCCGGCCATCTATCTTCACTCCCATTCCTTCCCATTCTAATTGTCGCATGATGCTCTCGAGAATGGCGCTGAAGAGTTTTGGTGAAATGGTATCACTCTGCCTAAACCCTCTTTTGACATCAATGATCACTTCCTTGTAGAATGGTGAGATCCTGGTGGTGAATCCATAATACAGCTCATAAAGGATCTTGATGTATTGGGTTTGAACGCCCTGTTTGGCTAGGGCTTCGATGACCGCTTCAGTCTCCACAGATTAAAAAGGTTTTCTTTTAATCAATGAATATGAGACAGAGCGGCATCTTGAACTCCCTACAAACCTCAATGAGCTTGGTTACCGTGTGGATATAGTCGGTCGATTGTGCTGAATCAACTTGAAACATTGAAACTTGAAACATAGCATTAACCATTTTTGACAGTTTCTACTAAGTCTAACAGAAAAAACATGTAAACCAGTTATCAGTTTCTGTTTTCTGTTGCCTTTGATTTTTTTCCTATACTACATTATTTTATATCCTACATAGAGGGAGATCATTCTGTATCTGTCCCTCCCCTGGATAATTTAGCATGATGCTCTCTAGATCCATCCATGTAGCAGAAAATCATATCATATCATTTTCCTTACAGCCAAGAAGTAGTCCATTATGTATATATACACCACAGTTTCTTTATCTAGTCACCTAGACATTTGAGTTGTTTCCAGATCTTTTCATGTGGGTAGTGCATCTATGAACAAAGGATCACAGATATCTTTTCAAAACAGTGCTTTTAGGCTCTTGGGGCAGATCCTGAGACGTGGATTTGGTAGATCATGTGAAAGCTCAATTTTTAGTGTTTTGAGAATATTTCATAAGTAACTGACTTTTTTAAAACAACTCATCTTCCTTTTATCTTCATAGAAACATAAGACTATTTCTTGTTGAGGAATATTTCAGGTTCTCTGTCTGAATCTATGTCCTCCCATTGTAATTTTTTTATTTCATAAATGAGTTTTACTTTGTAAATTGCCTCTTAGCAATAGGTATGTAGCTAGGTAGATAGATGAATCAACCAAGCAATAAATAGTTGGAAGATAAGCACCAAAGAAAAAGATTTTTGCCAATTCTCTCAGAACATACCTCTTGATCCCTTGTGTTTTGTCAGCCTCTTATTATAGGTATATTACAATTCAGTCACCTTAAAAAAATGAATACTGTACTATCTGGTCTTCCTAAATCACAGCTTGTCAAGGATGCTTATTATTAATATCTTGTTTTCCTTTTTATTTTAAGGGAGAAAATAAAGCTTTCCTTTCTTCCCATGAAAGAACTCGCCACTCTTTCTTCAGCTGGAATTTTCCAAGCCTGTCTTGTCCTGTCCGCTCTGAGCGCCTGCTCTGACTAAGCTAATCTCAGCGCTTAGGGCAAAATTGGTGCTTCCTACCTGGCAGTGATGAACAGGTAGGAGATTTTCTTAGTATTTCACAGCCCACACTTTGGACCATGGATATGCTCAATGTGTCTGCACACGCCTGTTTCTGGGTTTCCCTGCTTTTTTTTTTTAATAACAATAAAATTGCACCCACCAAAACAACCTATATATTCAGTAACAAGGAAGGACCAGAAAAAAACGTGCAGTGTGGTGACAGAAGATGACCCTGGGAAGGAAGGCTGCCCTTTACAAGGTGGTGACACTAAGGAACAGGCTGCCTCCAGCTTTCCCCTATGCCTTCCAGGGATGTTTGGGTGGCAGGAGGAAAGTAATGAATAAAAATAAAAGCTATCACAGCATTATTCACAATAGCCAGAATCTGGAAGCAACCCGAGTGCCCGAAAATAGATGACTGGATAAAAAGCTTTGGTACATCTACACAATGGAATACTATGCAGCTGTTAGGAAAAATGAAGTTATAAAATTTGCCTACAAATGGATGGACATGGAGAAGATTATGTTGAGCGAAATTAGCCAGAAGGAGAGAGACAGTTACAGAATGACTGCATTTATCTGCATAACATAAATATATAGGTACATATTATAATACCAATATCCAAGGTCAAGTGAAACATACATCAGGAGGTCCTGTCAAAGGTGGAAATTATCACAAACGTGTGGGAGTCAGAGGCTAGGTAAGACAGAAAATGGAACAGTGTGCTAACAATTGTGAGGGTACTAATGCCAACCTAGAACTGAGCATTAAATAGAGGCAAAAGGATACACATGACAACCCTTTAATGTATGTTCTGTAATCCATAGTCTGGAGAGGAAGGAAAAGAGAAAGATAGAGAAATGGAAAGAAATAAAGAACCTGCCATGGAGGAGGGGCTGGGGGGAGGGGGAGGGAACCGGGACGTTGGTGGTGGGAGATGGGCACTGGTGGCGGGATGGGTGCTGCTACACTGTATGACCAAAACCCAAATATGAACTTTTTAATTGTATATCTTTGTAATTGTAAAAATAAAAAAAATTAAAA
Organism: Cryptotis parvus; assembly: GCA_021461705.1. Taxonomy (NCBI): domain Eukaryota; kingdom Metazoa; phylum Chordata; class Mammalia; order Eulipotyphla; family Soricidae; genus Cryptotis; species Cryptotis parvus. The sequence goes on along the minus strand of JAJIBD010024672.1, from coordinate 60,235 downwards.
AAAATAAAAATAAAAAAAAAAAAAAAAGCTATCAGGCCGGAGTGATCACACAGCGGGTAGGTCATTTACCTTCATGCGGCAGACCTGGGTTCGATCCCCTGCATCCCATATGGTCCCCGAGCACCGCCAGGAGTAATTCCTGAGTGAAGAGTCAGGAGTAACCCCTGAGCATTGCTGTGTGTGACACAAAAAGAAAAAAAATTAAAAGCGATCATGGGATGTGGAAATTGGAAATGTGGATTAATGCTCTTGGGACTTAGCTCTTCAAAATGCTGCTAAAAAAAAACTTCTCTTGAGTAGTTCACACACGTACAGTAATATTCATGACGAATATTAGCACTTGAGGAACCTGCCTGTATGTTAATGTTTTTGAACACATAAACCAGTGGGAGGCTTGGGAAAATAAAAGTTAAATCATCCTCTCTGGCCATTACACTCTCACTGAGTCACATATAAACCTGTGTTCCTATAGAATCAGTTATCTTAAGTTAACTATAAGTTATCTTACAGATAACTTACAGTTATCTTATCTTACAGTTATCTTACAGATAACTATAGACCCAGTTATCTTACAGCAATATTAATGGCTCTCTCTCTCAAATTCTCCCAACTCATAAAATTTGAAAGAGAATTGTGTTCTAGACCTAGCTCCACAGGGAATTGTTTTACAATATTCATTTCAAATAAATCCCGCCTTCTGCAAAGTGGCAGGCAAGGAGACTAGGGGTGGAAACAGAGTCACTTTGCTCAGCTGCCTTCTTGATTCAGTCTTGAGTTTTTCTAATTGATGTAAGAGACGCTATTAGCATTGCATCAGGAGCAAGGGATCAGTGGGAATCAGTTATTCTTGTTGAACTTTTATAGCAGAATACTGTAGATTTTTTTGGACGATTGTTATTCACTAATGTTATTAAATCCAATACCCATTGTTTCTCTTTATTATTATTATTATTTTTTTTATTTTTTAAGTATTTTATTATACCACCATGAGATATACAATTGCAAAGATATACAATTACAAAGTTCATATTTGGGTTTTGGTCATACAGTGTTCCAGCACCCATCCCTCCACCAGTAGAATACTGTAGATGTTTTATGGATGGTTATCCAAAAGCATTTATCAAGCACTTCATCTCTTGCCCAAATTTGGAGGAAAGACCTTTGGAAGTTAATCAGATGAAATCAGAAATTAAGGGCTCTGAAAACTGGAGCTGGAAAAGAAGACTAGCCAATCAAGAAATGAACCAAAATTGAAAATTGAGAGTAAATACTATAATAAAAATAAAAAACATAGTAGAACTGATTATTTAAAGACCTAAACTTGAGTTTCAGGATTTTCTAGAAGATATACCCACAGCTGAGTTCTCCCGGGAAGGCAAGGCTGCCTCTGGGCCAAGATTTCCGGGCACTAGACCAGATGGGGGCAGATCTAGTCCCTGCCCTGCCCAATGCCCAGCGCTCCATCCACCCACATCAGGCTCTTGCTACTGCCAGAGAAACATGCTTCAGGACTAATTCCAGAGGCTAGAGAGATATGGCAGCTGAACTGCTAACTGCAGAGCTCCTGAGGCAAACAGCCACATATGCAGCTGTGCAATACGTCCAGACTTCACAGGGCCTACAACCCAGGAGAAACAAGAAAATCAGGGGGCCAGAGCGACAACACAGAGGGTAGGGCATTTGCCTTGCAATGCGGGCCACCCAGGTTCAAACCCTGGCATCCCATATAGTCCCCTCCCCCCCATCCCCCCAACCCCTCCTCTAGCACCACCAAGAGTTATTGCTCAGTGCAGAGCCAGGAGTAACCCGTGATGGGAAGACTGAGTAGCCACGAGCTAAGCTCAGGGAGTGTAACAATAACACAGAAGCCCAACCCGCACCTAACAGCTCAGTAAACCCTCAGGCCGTGACTTCAGGCCACACCATTACGAGATATATGTTGTCATAAGTAATATAAAGTAACTTAATTCGTGCCTGCCAAGACAACAGGCTTGGGGGATGGGTGGGAAATTAGGCACATTGGTAACTGTAAGAGCACATTGGTGGTGGGACAGGAGTTGGAATATTGAATACCTGAAACAACTATATAGTGAACAACTTTGTATATCATGGCATTTAAATAAAGTTTAAAAAATAATTAAAATTGCTTAAAAATAATTAAAAATTTAAAAATAAGTTTAAAAATAATTAAAATTGTTTAATTGTTTGATTAAACGGGGGCAGAGCGATAACACAGCAGGGAGGGCATTTCCCCTTGCACACAGCCGACCTCAGCATCCCACATGGTCCTCTGAGCACCACCAGGAGTGATTCCTGAGTGCAGAGCCAGGAGTAGCCCTTGAGCATTGCCGGGTGTGACCCAAAAGGGAAAAAAGCCAAAAAAAAAATAATAAAAGAAGAAAGAAAAGTGTATTAAGGCAGAAACTGCAGCTTCAGTGGAAGTTAAATCTTTAGATCTTAATTCTGCACCTCCCATGAAATGCTCAGGACACCTATGGTATCTCCCTGGGATAGTTGACCAGCCTGTTCAGTGCTTTCATGCCAGAGCCTGAAGATGCCACAGACTTCCAGGAGACACTCAGAGTCACACCCTGAAGAACTCAGGGGTCTCAGGGCTATACCTAGCTATACTCAGGGGACCACATTGCACCAGAGATCCAACTCTGAGAAGGCTAAGTCCCTTTGCCCATGTCTACGCCACCATCTAGGGATAACTGCAGAAGCTTATCTCAGGTTATATTCTCTTTTAGGAGAAGTGCAGATAGTTTTTGCCACTAGGAATATTTCCCTTCAGCATTATTCTACCCATAGAATGGTATGGTGCTTTCATAAGTCCAGCTCAGACTAGTTTATTCTTACATTTACATGGAAGGAAACTTTCTTAAAGTTATATTCTAGAAATTTTCTTTTGAGAGAATGAAATATAAAAACCTTAGAACTTAGGGTTATTGAGATAGTATAGTGGACTATGACTAACCTAAATTCAGATTCTCTAGTGGGGCCAGGGAATAATCTCTGAGTTCAGATCCATGAGCAAGCCCCGAGCACTTCTGGGTGTGACTGAAAAAAAACAAAAAAAAAAAACAAAAAAGTTTTGAACTTTAAAAAAATTAGTTCTGGATTAGACCCAGTGGTACTTGGGAACAATGAGGTGCTAGACATTGAACGTGGACCTCTCACCTTCCAAGCAGGTGCAATAGCCCCCTGAGCCCTCTCCTTGGTTAAATGCTTGGAACTTTCAAAAAAGACAAATGAGGAGTTAATCAAATGCTTTACAAAAAAACACTATTTAAAAAAAGTATAAATTCATAATACCTATAAATACTTAGTTCTAAAATACATCTAAAATACCATTTGGGGGAATATATTTTACATAAGAAAGTGACTTCTGATGGGAGGCATCACCTTTCCCAACTTCAAACTGTACTACAAAGTAGTACTAATTAAAACAGCATGGTATTGGAATAAAAACAGATCTGTGGACCTATGGAATAGAATTGAGTATCCTTACACCCATCCTCAAACACATGATCATTTAATCTTTGATAAAGGTGCAAAGAGCCTGAAATGGAGCAAGGAAAGCCTCTTCAACAAGGGGTGCTGGGAAACCTGGGCAGCGACATGTAAAAAAAAATGAATTTGGACCTCTGTCTAACACTGTGCACAAAACTCAGATCAAAATGGATTAAAGATCTTAATATCAGACCTGAATCCATAAAGTGCATTGAAGAAAATATAGGAAAAACCCTCCACGACATTGAAGCTAAAGGCATCTTTCAAAGGTGAAACACCACTAACAAAGCAACTAGAAGAAAAGCTAAACATATGGGACTACAGGAAACTAAAAAGCTTCTGCACCTCAAAAGAAACAGTGACCAAGATACAAAAACAGTCCACCGAATGGGAAAGAATATTCACCCAACACCCATACTGATAAGGGGTTAATATCCAGGATATATCAGGTACTGGTAGAACTTTACAAGAAGAACAAAAAAAAAAAAAAAAAAAAATTGCAAACAAACCCCATCAAAAAAATGGGGGAGAAGAAATGAACAGAAATTTCCGCAAGGAAGAAATTCGAATGGCCAAAAAACATATGAAAAAATGCTCATCATCACTAATCATCAGAGAGATGCAAATCAAAACAAAAATGAGATACCATTTCACACCACAGAGACTGGCACATATTCAAAAGAGCAAGAACAACAAGTGCTGGCGTGGATGCGGGCAAAAGGGGACACTCATCCATTGTTGGTGGGAATGCCGGCTGGTACAGCCTTTCTGGAAAACAATATGGACATTCCTCCAAAGACTAGAAATTGAGCTCCCATTTGACCCAGCCATTCCACTCCTGGGAATATACCCTGGGAAGCCAAAAAATACGCAGCGGAAACACCATCCCTACTTTTATGTTCATAGCAGCATTATTCACAATAGCCAGAATCTGGAAGCAACCAGAGTGCCCGAAAAATCGATGACTGGATAAAGAAGCTTTGGTACATCTACACAATGGAATACTATGCAGCTGTTAGGAAAAATGAAGTTATAAAATTTGCCTATAAATGGATGGACATGGAGAAGATTATGTTGAGCGAAATTAGCCAGAAGGAGAGAGACAGATATAGAATGACTGCATTTATTTGCATGGCATAAATATATATGTACATATCATGATACCAATATCCAAGGTCAAGTGAAACATATATCAGGAGGTCTTGTCAAAGGTGGAAATTATCACAAAAAGTGTGGGAGTCAGAGCTTAGGTAAGACAGAAAATGGAACAGGGTGCTAATAATAGTCGAGGGTACTAATGCCAACCTAGAACTGAGCATTAAATAGAGGCAAAAGGATACACATGACAACCTTTTAATGTATGTTCTGTAATCCATAGACTGGAAGGGAAGGAAAAGAGAAAGAGAGAGAAAGGGAAAGAAATAAAGAACCTGCCATGGAGCAGGGCTGGGGAAGGGGGGAGGGAACCGGGATGTTGGTGGTGGGAGATGGGCACTGGTGGAGGGTCGGGTGCTGAAACACTGTATGACCAAAACCCAAACATGAACTTTTTAATTGTACATCTTTTTATTTGTATATCTCACGGTGGTATAATAAAAATACTTAAAAAAAAAAAAAAAGAAGGCTCTCATCTCGAGCTTTTACTGACGAAACTAAACAGGGAAAGATAAGCTTTTTTAGTGGGTGGAGCTCTGATGAGCTGTGGAGTCTGGATATTGAGAATGACTGACATCATGATATGGAGTTTCCTCTGGCTTCTTGCTAGACTCACTGGGATGATGGGCCATGGACAAAACCTGCCTAGAACTGTATAGAGTGTATAAATGTGGAAAGATCCTGGGAAAGACCTAATCCTAACATCCAGTACTATCTAAGACTGTCACACGGCCTGAGAAGTAAACCTGTATGAGAAAAAAAAAACAATTTTAATACCTCATGAATCCCAGAAAGCCTCAGATATTAGATTGACATGGTGCCTCCAAAGAGAGGGCTCCTGCATATAATGAAAGGCAAGAGAAGACTTTATATAAAATCCATTTAGGAGAGGCCATGCTGGCCATACATGGAGCGGTATTTGGGCTCCTCCACCTCCATGTCGGTGGACGTGGCTACGGCTTTGTAGCCTCCACAGCCAGCAGAGCTGGACAAGAGATAGACCAGACCCACGTGAAGCAGCCTATGGAGTTTTGGAGGATGGTAAAGGGCTCAGCCCCAGGCTTAGTCTAACATAGCTCCTAGGGTTATCAGACACGTGGGGGAGGCTGTACTGGCTGGGCTTGGAGCAAGGATTTGGGCAACTCCACCTCCATGTTAGCGGTGTGGGGCTGCGAGGCTCACAGCTTCCACAGCGAGCCAAATCGGACAAGAGACAGATGAGACCCACAGCTGTGCCAGCACATTTCCACAGTACTGCTGTTCAACAGGCTTAGATAATAATGAAGTTTAGGACCAGGTCCTTCCCAGGATCTTTCACATTTATACACTGTAATGATCATTGTAGTTGCGACAAACTGGGGAAGTTGATGGGGAGTGAGGAATTGTAATGTCACACTAGAACTCACTATTGAATATACATATAGAGACTTACATCATAAACCCTTATTATCTGTAAGTCAAGCCACAAAGTGTAAGAGAGAAGAGAGAGAAATACAGAATCAGACAGAGAAAGAGAGAAAGAAGGTGCCTGCTATAGGGGCAGACTTGGGTTAGGTGGGAGGGAGTGTTTGGACATTGGTGGTGGGAATGGGGCACTGGTGGAGGGCTGGGTGCTGGAACACTAAATGACAGAGACCCAATTATGAACATCCTTGTAATTGTGTATCTCATGGTGGTATAATAATTTTTTTAAAAGTTTAAACCATGTCTACCTCCTCTCCTCAAACCTCCAGGACTGGACCGGAGTGATAGCACAGTTGGTAGGGTATTTGCCTTGCATGAGGCCAACCTGGATTCAATCCCCAGCATCCCATTTGGTCCCCTGAGGCCAGGGAATAATTCCAGCTCCCAGCTCCAGTATGTGGTACTAACAATATGTGAGCCTGGTACCTCCCCACAGCAGGCACTGGGCATATTGCAGCTGGGTTTAGCACCGTTTGTGCCATTTGAGAAAAGGTGACAGTCTTCAGTGAAAATGTCTTCAGTGCACCATTCACCCTGCTCAAACTTTGCTATTGTTCTTTTGAAAAAAGTCCTGGAGGGTTTTTTTTTTGGGGGTCACACCCGTGATGCTCAGGGGTTACTCCTGGCTCTTCCCTCAGCAATTACTCCTGGCTATGTATGCTGATCCAGAGACTCACAGACATGGGGCAGAGCTGCTACTGGCTCTCCCTGTGCTCAGCCGCTCACAAGGCACCCGGGAGAGATGGAGGGTTCTAGCCCTGGCCCACCACCCAGCAGAGCCTCACAACAAGCCAGACGATCCCCTACTCCATGAGGGCCTCCATTTTCCACATCTGGACTTCCCCCTCATCAGAACTCCACCCAGCAGACCAGCCTATCACAGCCTGGCTCACGTGGCCGCTTGCGCAGTTCATCAATAAATGCTGGATTTAGAGATGACTACAAGAGTATGCTACCCGCATGGCAGAACCTGGCAAGCTACCCGTGTCGTATTTGATATGCCAAATACCATTAATAATTATAGACCTCATTCCCATAATGGTTTGAGGCTCTTTATGTTCCTGGAGCAAGCAGGTGCCCTTGGGCTCTACTTGCATGAGACAGGACATATGGAGCTGTTACTGATACCTGCTCAAGCAAATCAATGATGAACGGGAAGACAGTGATACAGTGATGCTCTTTGAAAGTATATACAATTATTCTGGACATGAATATATGGCTTTCCCTAGGGTAAAAGGTAATAACTTTTATCAGCTTCTCAAAGAGAAGTGGAACTTAAGAAAGATCATAAAATCACTGGGTTACAAGATCATATTCATTATAGTTCACTATAAACTACAGTTGCCAGATGAAGCAAATTTTTTTACCTTTACTTGGTAAGTGTTAGAAAAGCCATTTTTCTGAACATTTCTGAAAATACAAAAAACTCTGTGTTTTCCTTTCTGGAAAAGTCCTGCACATCTGTCTTCAGTAAGTGTCATCAATTCAGAGCAGAAAGCCTTAGATGACATACGTAACATAAGGCCAGTGCAGGAAGCCTGGGCGGGCTCACACCTGCTACCACTGGCAGAGAGCCTCTCCCAGACCTAATAGAACACTCCCTACAGACAGTAGTCAGGCCTCAACAGGGGCATCAGGGAACAGAGAACTTACCAAAGTCATCTTTATGATTTAAAATGATTTTCTAAACCTTTCCACAAGTCAACGCTATAAGAAATTCCACCCACCCCAGTACTCCATCTCAGGTTATGTTTTACTTATTATACTATATAATAATGCTGAGCCCAAATTCCTCGGTTGTGTGAAACTAAAAAGTTGGAGGATTATTTTATTAAAAACTTTAAGTGAATCTAAGAATGTACCTTTTCATAATGTGGTGACAGCTTATTTCCATCTCAAAGCATTGGGGAAATCACTTTTCTACCACTTACAAGTAAATGTTCAGTATATCACCACCAATGGCTTAAAAACTAGGAAACTGAATTTCAAAAGGCAGAATTCAAAGGGAGAAGGACACAAACTACCATGAGGGTTCCATAAAGGTAAAATCACATTTTGTTTTGTTTTATTTTGGTTTTGTGGGGATGGCCTGGGGGCCACTCCCAGCAATACTTGGGTGGTTGGACAGTTCAATGACTGAGATAAGTACTTCTGGGACCTTAGGTCCCAGGGATCATCAAAGCCATCCAGCTGGAGGGCACTGAGTGCCAGAGATCAAACTGATGCCCCACACATGCAAAGCATGAGCCCCTGAACACTGTGCTGTTTCCCTGGCACTTTGTTTTATTTTGCGCATATTCCTAGTTTATTCCTGCCCCTCAAGGTGTTGCAGGTGTAGCTGCAGTGCCCAGCCTTGTAGGCAGGTGGCAGACAGGAGACAGGCTTGTCTATACCCAAGGCTCTGCCCCATGGGCCCTGGATGGTTGATGGTCTGACATAGAAAAGACTGCATCCCCTGGGATGAACCCAGAGCCATGGTAGAGCCTGGCAAGCTACCCGTGGTGTATTCAATACGCCAAAAACAGTAACAATAATGGACCTCATCCCAATTATGAATAGAGATGTTACTAGTGCCTGCTCAAGCAAATCAATGAACAACGGGAAGACAAGTGACAAGTGACAATGACAAATGACCTAGTCATTTCCAAGACTAGGTGTCACAAATTTAAGTGACAAATGACAAATAACTTCCAAGACAGGACAGGGCTTTAGAACAGGACAGGACAGGGCTTTAGAATCTTACAGATCTGAATCTTTAGAACAGGACAGGGCTTTAGACAGGACAGGGCTTTAGAATCTTACAGATCTGAATCTTGACACAACAACATCCTACATTATTCAGCCACTCTGAGTATTTCTTCATATTGTAGAATGAAAGAATTCAATCTGTAGAATTTCATTCAATCTGTAGAATGAAAGATCACCCATTGCCTTATGTCAGTACTGTGAAAACTTTATAAAACAAAAGATAAACAAAATTCAGCAACTGTAGCTACTAAGTGCATGTGAATACCTATCTTTATTTCTCATAGTCATCTCGCTCTTCATCACTTGATCACTTGATCACTTGACATCCCATTATTCATCAATTCGCTCAAGCGGGTTCCAGTAAGGTTTCCATTTGTCCCTATCACGTGCCAGTGTAGCCCAATGGTGACTGCTTGCTCCAGGAATACGAAGAGCCTCAAACAGTTTATTCAGGGTCTTGAGGAAGAAGTCTGGCCATCTTGTAGGTGGACGGTCAAGTGATCTTTTGACGTCCTGTGGGATCCAGTTGGTAACAGCTCTAGTTCCAGCAGTTGTCTCCAAATCACATTACATGTCCAGCCCATCTGATTTTCTTGTTTCCTTCTCACACATTTTCCTTCTCACACTTTTTCTTCTTTATTTCCTTCTTTTCTTCCTTTTTCTCTCCTCTTTCTAAAATTATACAATGTTTTAGTAGTCTCTTAGCAATTATTTTATTTTTTAAATTATTTTATTGACTCACCGTGCCACACAGTTAGAAGGCTGTTTATGATTGGGTTTCAGTCACACACTGTTCCAACACGCATTCCTCCATCAGTGCACGTTTCCCACCACCAATATGCCCTTTACCCTCCTGACATCCCTCCACCCCTGCCTCCCAGTCTGTCTCTATGGAAGGTGCTTTTCTTTCTCCCCTCTCTCTTCCCAATAGGCATTATGGCTTGCAATGCAGATACTAAGAGGTTACCGTATTTTTCCTTTGCCTATTCCTCACACAGTTCTTATCACTGTCACTGTCCTCCCGTTCATCACCCGATTGGCTCGAGCCGGGCACCAGTAAACATCTCCATATGTCCTGTCTCATGTTAGTAGAGCCCAAGGGCACCTTCTTGCTCCAGGAACATAAAGAGCCTCAAACTATTCCATCAGGTCAAGGGATTGAGGTATACACAGTTCTTATGCATTGGTCATTTACCACTGTCTTTGTTATAATGGTTCCTTCCCTATCCCAACTACCTTTAGTTCAAGAGATTGAAGCAGGTTTCCAAGTGTGGAACAAAGCAGGCTTCCAAGTCTTGGCCCTTGTTACTACTGTCCTTGGATATTGGCTTCATATTATGGCTTTTACACCTCACAAATGAATGTAATCATTCTGTGTCTGTCCCTCTCCTTCTGACTCATTTCACTCAGCATGACACTCTCCACATCCATCCATTTTTAAGTAAATTTCATGACTTCATCTTTCCTAACAGCTGCATAGTATTCCATTGTGTAGATATACAATAGTTTCTTTAATCAGTCATCTGTTCTTTGACACTCGGGTTGTTTCTAGATTCTGGCTATCGAGAATCACTGTATCACTGTCTTCCCGTTCATCATCGATTTGCTCGAGCAAGCACCAGCAACATCTCCATATGACCTGTCTCATGCAGGTAGAGCCCAAGGGCACCTGCTTGCTCCAGGAACATAAAGAGCCTCAAACCATTCCATCAGATTATGGGAATGAGATCTATAATTGTTACTGGTATTTGGCATATCAAATACAACACGGGTAGCTTGCCAGGAATAATGCTGTAATAAACATAGGAGTATAGATTGAATTTCTGCTGTGTGTCTTCGAAGTTCCAGGGTGTATTTTCAGAAGAGGTATTGTTGGGTCACATGGAAGCTCAATTTCTAGCTTTTTGAGGAATATCCATATTGTTCTTCAAGAAGGCTGGGCCATTCAGCATTCCCACCAACAATGAAGGAGAGTGCCTTTCTCCACTTATCCAAGCCAGCACTGAATTTTTTTGTTGTTTTGGATATGTGCCAGTCTGTGGTGTGAGATAATATCTCATTGTTGTTTTGATTCGAATCTCCCTGATGATTAGCAATGTAGAGCATTTTCTTATGTGTCTTTTTGTTCATTTGTATTTCTTCTTTAAGAAAGATTCTATGCATTTCTTCTTTTTTTTTGATGGAGTTGGATTTTTTTTCTTCTAAAGTTCTACCAGTGCATAGCACTCCACAAGAAGAAAACAGCCAACCCCATCAAAAAAATGGGGGAGAAGAAATGAACAGAAGCTTCCAAAAAAAGAAGAAATTCGAATGGCCAAAAGGCATATGAAAAAGTGCTCTTCATCTTTAATCATCAGGGAGATGCAAATCAAAAACAACAATGAGGTACCATCTCACCCCACAGAGACTGGCACACATCCAAAACAGCAAGAACAACCGGTGCTGGCGTGGATGTGGGGGAAAAAGGGACTCTCATCCACTGCTGGTGGGAGTGCCAACTGGTCCAGCCCTTTTGGAAAACAATATGGGCATTCCTCCGAAAGATAGATATTGAGCTCCCATTTGATCCAGCAATAGCACTCCTGGGAATATACCCTAGAGACCGAAAAACACATAGCAGAAACACTATCTGTACTTCTTTATTCATCTCTGTGCTATTCACTATAGCTAGAATCTGTAAACAACCTAAATGCCCGAGAACAGAGGACTGGCTAAAGAAACTGTGGTTCATCTACACTATGGAATACTATGCGGCTGTCAGAAAAGATGAAATTATGAAATTTACCTGCAAATGGATGGACATGGAGTCTATCATGATGAGTGAAATTAGTCAGAAGGAAAAGGACAGATATAGAATGACTGCATTCATTAATAGGATATAAATAGATACCAGTGTTTTACTAAATATGGGAAATGGTAATGGCAGATTAAAACTCACCATTGAATATACACAAAAGAGACTTAAGTGATAAACTCTAAATATCTGCAGGGCTAGCCACAATGTGTAAAATAAGAGGGAGAGAGATGCAGAGACAGAGAGAGAGATAGAGAGAGAAAGAGAGGAAACTGGGGTACCTGCTATTAAAGCGGCCTGGGGGTGGGGGGGAGGGGGTACATTGGTGGTGGAAATGGGGCACTGGTGGAGGGATGGGTGCTGGAATACTGTATTACCAAGAACCAATTATGAACACCTTTGTAATTGTATGTTTCACGGTGGTATAATAAAAAAATTAAAAAAAAATATAAAGTTCTACCAGTGCCTTATATGTCTTGGATATTAACTCCTTATTATATGGTTATTTAGTAAATAATTTTTCCCAATCTGCGGGATGTCTTTGTACTTTGGCAACTATTTCTTTTGAAGTGTAGAAGCTTCTTAATTTCATGTAGTCCCATTTGTTTATCTTTGTTTCCACATTTAGCAATTATTTTAAACTCACCTCTATGTTCACAGCAATATAAACAGAAGTGGATTCACCTATGTCTCAGGTACTCAAATATAAGTTGGTAATGAGAAATAGTCAGGTCTCCACTAGGTGTAGGTTTAATTACACTAGAAGAACATGGAGAAGAAAGAAGTGGTTACAACAGCTGCGCAAAGTGCAGAAACTCGAATTTATACAGTAAATTTATGCAGAAAGAAACTGGCATGTGTGAGGTGTACTAAAGGGCCAGTCCTAAAAAAATAAGGATTCATGGATAGGTGCAGAAATTATTTAGGTCCCGGCACACAGGTACCAAACTTTAAGTAAATGCCTAGATCTCTGAAACACAAGAAAACACAGAGAAGGTGGCCCATAGATCAATGGGATGGATGAGAGGCACTTCAGGATTTGTAGAGAGAAATGCTCAGCAGGTGTAGCCTGCAGGATCCCTGAGACAGCGGCGAAATCCAGAGATAATGCATGAGGATCAAATCCGGGTTCTACATAATATGAAAGAAGGGTGCTACTAAATGTACCTCTGAATACAGCGAAAGTAAAGAAGGACATGATTTCTACCTTCTTGAACCTGCAGAGTAAGAGGGACTAGAAAAGGGACAAGGGGATAGCTGGAGAAGGCAGGGGGCTCCCTGAAGAGAAAGCACATTTTCTCCAAGTAATATTCAGCAACCTTTTCACCTTTTCATTAGAAGATAATTTGTGGTCATGACATTCAAGTGTATAATTAGAAGATATGAAGGATGGGGCATGTGGCTTAACAGTGGAGTACTTGCATGCACAAGGATAATAGCAAAAACAACATCCGAGCCAAAATCAGTCAACAGACCATGAGGATCACTTCTCTGTCATCCAATAAAGCAGCCTCCCTCCCCAGGCACTGAGCCCACTCTTGTCTCAGGCCCAGAGTCCCTACCTTTTGGCTCTGCCTACATCTCAGTTGACACTTTGGCTCAGCACAGTATTTTGTCACACAAAACACTGTGAGTGCTGAAAGTCTGTTCTTGTCTGTGAAACAAGTCTGTTAGAAGACAATCGCCTCTAAAATAATCAAGAGAAGAACCAGGAAAATCAAATTAGCTTATCTGCAGTTTAAGCCTATTTCCCTCACTGATTGTTTTTACTAATATTTTAATCCTAAAGTGTATTAATTAGGGTTCTCCAGAGAATTAGAACCAACAATAAACTTCAGAATAAAAAAAACAATGTTTTATGGAGCCTTTGATTTTTTGATAGTTTGTTAAATGACTCTTTTGTATATTTGGATTTTGTATTTGAGCCACACCCAGCTGTCCTCATGGCTTCCTCCTGGCTCTATACTCAGGGATCATTCCTAGCAGAGCCAGGGGACCAAATGGGGTGGACGGGATAGAATTCAGGTCAGCCATGTGTAAGTTAAGAACCCTGCCTGCTGTACTATCTCTCCGGCTTCTCAGATCTTTGTTTGGTGTGAAAGTAGCAGTGGAAATTTCTGGTACAACTTGGCCAAAGTCTATCACAGAATTCTGAGATACATAAAAGCAAATAAATTTCCTTTTTAACTTCACTTTAAAATTTCTCTAGAACCCAAATAAATAGAATCAGAAATGAAAACGGAGACATCACAACTGAAAACACAGAAATTCAAAAGATCATCAGAGATTACTATGAGAGCCTGTATGCCACGAAACAAGAGAACCTAGAAGAAATGGACAAATTCCTGAATTCCTATAGCTTCCCAAGTCTACAACAAGAAGATTTGGAATACCTCAACAAACCTATCTCCATCGAGGAAATAGAATCGGTAATCAAAAGTCTCCCCAAACACAAAAGCCCAGGCCCAGATGGATTCACCAGTGAATTCTACAAAACCTTTAAAGAGGACCTACTCTCAATTCTTTTTTAAGCTCTTCCGGCAAATTGAAGAAACAGAAATACTCCCAAATAGCTTTTTACGAGGCATATATCACCCTGATACCCAAAGCAGACAAAGATGTCACAAAAAAAGGAAAACTACAGACCAATCTCCCTGATGAATACAGATGCTAAGATCTTCAACAAAAATACTAGCAAATAGAATCCAAAGAGTCATCAAAAAGATTGTACACCATGACCAAGTGGGATTCATCCCGGGAATGCAAGGATGGTTCAACATCCGCAAGTCAATCAACATAATACATCATATCAACAAAAAGAAAATAAAAACCATATGATCATATCAATAGATGCAGAGAAGGCATTTGACAAGATTCAACACCCGTTCATGATGAAAGCTCTCCGTAAAATGGGGATTGAAGGAACCTTCCTCAAGATAATCCAGGCCATCTACTACAAGCCCACAGCGAGCATCATTCTCAATGGGGAAAAACTGAAAGCCTTCCCCTTAAGATCAGGGACAAGACAAGGCTGCCCACTCTCACCACTTCTATTCAATATAGTACTGGAAGTACTTGCCATAGCAATCAGGGAAGAAAAAAGACATTAAGGGCATCCAGATAGGAAGGGAAGAAGCCAAGTTATCACTATTTGCAGATGACATGATATTATACCTGGAAAACCCAAAACTCTCTACCAAGAGGCTCCTAGAAATAATACATTCTTATAGTAGAGTAGCAGGGTACAAAATCAATACCCAAAAGTCAATGGCCTTCCTATATGCAAACAGCGAAAGAGAAGAAAGGGACATTAAAGAAACTATCCCATTCACAATTGCACAGCAGAAAATCAAATACCTAGGAATCAGTTTGACAAAGAATGTAAAGGATCTCTACAAAGAAAACTACAAAACGTTACTTCAGGAAATAAAAGAAGACCTGAGGAAATGGAGACACATTCCCTGCTCATGGATTGGAAGGATTAACATTATCAAAATGGTAATACTCCCTAGAGCTTTATACAGATTCAATGCGGTCCCTATAAAGATACCCATGATGTTCTTCAAAGAAATTGAACAAACACTCCTGAAATTTGTATGGAATAATAAAACCCCACGAATAGCTAAAGCAATCCTTGGGAAAAAGAAGATGGGAGGTATCACTTTCCCCAACCTCAAGCTCTACTACAGAGCAGTTGTAATTAAGACAGTGTGGTATTGGTATAGAGACAGACCCGTAGACCTATGAAATAGAACTGAGTATCCTGAAACGCACTCACAAATATACAACCACTTAATCTTTGATAAAGGAGCAAAAAATATTAAGTGGAGCAAAGAAAGCCTCTTCAACAAATGGTGCTGGGAAAACTGGGCAGCTACGTGTAAAAAAATGAACTTAGACCTCCTTCTAACGCCATGCACAAAAGTCAGATCAAAATGGATTCTAGATCTCGATATCAGACATGAATCTATAAGGTACATCGAAGAAAACATAGGAGAAACACTCTATGACATCGAAACGAAAAGTATCTTTAAAGACGACACACCACTGACCAAGCAAATGGAAGCAATGATAAACAAATGGGATTATATAAAATTGAAAAGCTTCTGCACCTCAAAAGAAACGGTGACCAAGATACAAAGACAATCCACAGAGTGGGAAAGGATATTCACCCAATACCCATCTGACAAGGGGTTAATATCCAGGATATATCAAGCACTGGTAGCACTCCACAAGAAGAAAACAGCCAACCCCATCAAAAAATGGGGAGAAGAAATGAACAGAAGCTTCCAAAAAAGAAGAAATTCGAATGGCCAAAAGGCATATGAAAAAGTGCTCTTCATCTTTAATCATCAGGGAGATGCAAATCAAAACAACAATGAGGTACCATCTCACCCCACAGAGACTGGCACACATCCAAAACAGCAAGAACAACTGGTGCTGGCGTGGATGTGGGGAAAAAGGGACTCTCATCCACTGCTGGTGGGAGTGCCGACTGGTCCAGCCCTTTTGGAAAACAATATGGGCATTGCTCCGAAAGATAGATATTGAGCTCCCCATTTGATCCAGCAATAGCACTCCTGGGAATATACCCTAGAGACCGAAAAACACATAGCAGAAACACTATCTGTACTTCTTTATTCATCTCTGCGCTATTCACTATAGCTAGAATCTGGAAACAACCTAAATGCCCGAGAACAGAGGACTGGCTAAAGAAACTGTGGTTCATCTACACTATGGAATACTATGCGGCTGTCAGAAAGGATGAAATTATGAAATTTACCTGCAAATGGATGGACATGGAGTCTATCATGCTGAGTGAAATTAGTCAGAAGGAAAAGGACAGATATAGAATGACTGCATTCATTAATAGGATATAGATACCAGTGTTTTAATAAATATGGGAAATGGTACTGGCAGATTAAAACTCACCACTGAATATACACAAAGAGACTTAAGTGATAAGAGAGAGATGCAGAGACAGAGAGAGAGAGAGAGAGAAAGAGAGGAAACTGGGGTACCTGCTATTAAGGCGGGTGGGGGACGGGAGGGGAGGGGTACATTGGTGGTGGAAATGGGGCACTGGTGGAGGGATGGGTGCTGGAATACTGTACTACCAAGAACCAATTATGAACACCTTTGTAATTGTATGTTTCACGGTGGTATAATAAAAAAAATTAAAAAAAAATAAAATAAAATAAAATAAAATAAAATTTCTCTCATCAATTTGAAGAAGCAGAGGCAGTGTAGAAAATCACAAGGAGAAAAACAGGAGACCCAAGAACATTCCTACAATTCCTAGTTACCAGAATAGCTACTTCTAGTTGGTTACTGGCTCATGAAAGCAGAGACACCAGCCCTGATTTCACCTTTTTCCCTTCATTTAAGCCAAAATATATTCAAGACCTCCTGGGTGCATAAAATACTAATGATGCATAAGTTACCCTGGAATCTTAATGTGCTCACACCACACCCAGGCCATATTACAACAGTCCAACCATTTTATTAATATTTGTATCTTAGTTATCTTACCCTAATGCCCAACACACTGAAACCTCCCCTGAGAGTGCACACTCTAGGATATATACTTAAAAGTTCCTTTTGAAGGAACTCTCATCAACTACTGGGAATGTTGTCTGGTACAACACCTATGGGAAACAGTTATAGAGAACTCTTAGTAAACTTAGGACTGAATTGCTATCACTTGTCACTTGTCTTCCTGTTGTTCATTGATTTGCTCAAGTGGGCACCAGTAACATCTCCGTACATCCTGTCACATGCTAGTGAAGTCCAAGGGCATCCGCTTGCTCCAGGAACATGAAGAGCCTCAAACCATTCCTTCAGGTCATGGAAATTAGGTCTTTAATCATTACTTCTATGACCCAGAATTCCACCTTTGGGCATCTACCTCCAGGACATAAAACATTCCCTCAAAAGGACAATAGGCACACATTATTCATTGCTGCACTCAGTTCAGCTAAGATATGAAATCAACCTAGGTGTCCAATGACAGATGAAGGTATTATGAAGATGTGGTATATACACACAATGGAATGCTACACAACTGCAAGGAACAAAATCAAACAATTTACTACAACCTGATTGGAACTGGAAGATACTATGTTGAGTGAAATAAGCCAGAAGAAGAAAGACAAACACAGAATGATCTCATTTTCTACCGTATACAGAATACTGGATGAAGAAATGCACTGTAGTAAAAAGGGGGTGCCTTGATGCTCCTTGGCCCCAGTGCTTAAAGATGGGGACAATGGAGAAGGAAAGTCATCTGGGGGAAGAAGAGAACAAGTAGTAATAAATCAGGGTTCCTCGATTATACTGGTGAAGTGGTGAGTGGTGAAATGGATGAGTGATGTGAGTGATGTCATCATATGTCCAAAACACAGACTCAACAAAAAACGGAAAACATGAGATCTCGGTTGCAATCAAATCTCACCTGGAGCAGGAATTCACCTGGGGCCTCTTTAATTCCAGCAGCCTCCCTGAGACTGGCCCTCCAGCAACAAATATTTCATTCACATTGAAACACTCATAAGTAAATTAGATTAAATTACTTTTTAAACTTTTGTGTATAGATAGCTAGCATTGTTTCTTTGGATGACTGGTGTTTTGGATGACCCAACAAGGGAAACTGAGAATGAGGATTAAGAAGAAGATTCTGAGAGAAGTAGAACCACTCATTGTCAGTGATAAAGAATTTAAATGATTATGGGGCCAAAGTGATATTACAGTGGGTAGGATGTTTGGTCCCTGGCATTCCATATCATCCCCCAAGACTGCCAGGAGTAATTCTTGAGTGTAGAGCCATGAATCAACCCTGAACACAACCAAGTGTGTCCCCCAAAAGTTCAAAACAATTATTAGACCACCACAAAAAGCCGCCTGCTTATTCCCCTTAAATTGAACATTATATTAATAATTTGTTGTCTATATATAAGGAAGTTCCCTGTCCCAACTTAATGAACATGTGTGTGTGTGTGTGTATGTTACTGAATATAGGAGGGGAAAAAAAGACCCAAATTGGAGTAATTTGTGAGGATTGTAAGAGCGTACTCAAGACTTAATACACAAAATAATTGAAGTTTCTACCTCTCCCAGAAGTATAATTTTGTTTTATTTTGATTTTTGCTTTGGGGAGTCACAATTTTGCTTTTTTCTGTACCTTCATAATTATAAGGTAATAAATTAGTGTTGTTTGAAACCTCTGACTTTACAGCAATTTAGCAGAAAAACATTAGAGACTCAAACACCAATCATAATTCTGATACGGCATGCATGTTAGCTAGAACTATGGAAGTCCAGGTTCTATACTCAGGAATCACTTCTGGCATTGCTCAGGGGATCATACCTGGTGCCCAAGATGGAACTAGAGTTATAAAGCAAGCCCCTTAACACCTATATGATCTCTTTAGCCCAAAAAAGTATAAAATTTGCTAAATGATATATAATTATGTATTTTGTTGTACATTCCTGAACTGCATGTGCCACTTTTTCTTCACAAGGATGCATGACTTTTCTGGAAAAACGTTAAGTGGGTATAGACATCCACATCACCTTTGCTCTACCTATACTTGTCAGACAAGCTTGGTAATTCAAGTTGTCTTCAGACTAAGGAAGACTTTTGTTTAAACACAGCTATTTCTATGACTTTGGGAAGACAGAAGTATTCTGTACTCTACAATCCTAAGTGAAATGATTAGCATACATCACATATTAAGAGTGAGTCTGGGGTCTGTCACTCTAAGAGCTTCATGACGTGTTTGAGTTTCTAATGTTCTTCTAAAAAAAAACCACTATAAACTCAGAAGTTTCAAACAGCACTAATTCGTTGTCTTATAATTCTGGAAGTCCAAAGTCCAGTTCTCCCTGAGCTGTAACCAGGGTATCAACAAACTAATTTCTTCAAAAGGATTTAGTGTAGAAAAATTTAGTTTCTACATTCATTGGCTCATAGCCCACATTTTCATCTCAAAGTCAGAGCTGTTGGCTCAGTCATTTCTTGTAGTGTAATTTCTCTGATTATTTATCTGTCTATGCCCTTCTACCATTTATAAGATCTTTGTAATGTTTGACCCATAAGGGTAAAACCAAATAATCTTCCCATGTAAAGTTTCTCTTATTAGGAATCTTAATCATATGTTAATTCTCCTTTGCTATCTGGCAAATACTCACGGTTCTGAGGATTAGGATATAGACATCCAAGGAAGGGCAGTTCTTCAAACTGTCATGTTTTATTAATTGCCACGTTTATCTTAGATTTTAAAATTCTGCACTGTTACCTTAGTTGATACCATACTACATAGAAGTGTTTATGCTATATATCATAATTACACCAATATTTCAAATTTACAAACTCTATTTGACTCAACTTGAAGTTCTTCTCCCTTATCAGATTCTCTAAGTAACTTTGCTGCCAGTTTTTCTCAAAAACAGGCTTTCTTTACTGGTTCCAAGCTGTTCTGTGAATTTTTTCATGTCAGCTAAGTTGTCAGGTCCAACCTTAACTGGCAAGCGTTCCAACAGATGCAGATACTTTTCTCCTGCTTACTACCTTTCCAGTAAATTCCTCCAGTGACATTTTGATGATGTGTTGAGGGGGGGCAAATGTTCAATCCATCATGTCTTCTTCCTTTGCTTTCCTCTCTGAAGAGCAAACACTCTCCTCTGATTACTTTCACAAGTACTTTTCGTTTTTATTGCCTCTAAACATTTCTTCTCTCTTCACCTTATACACCCAACCAATTCTTAAAGAAGTTTAGATTTCTTTAGTCTAACTAAAGTTCTCACTGCACTTTATATACCCAAAGAATAATTACTTTCTCATGACTAGGAATAGTGTTATAAGAACACTTTGCAGTTATATCACACAAGTAATTAGTTTCAGTTCACAGTCAAGTAACTTCAAAAAAAAGCCCCAATTGAGACTGAAAATGCAACTCAAGCAGCAGATCTCACACCTCAAGTGTACGAGTCACTGGGTTTGATCCCAAGTATCCCCTGCATCAGGTCTTCATGCCACCCAGCACCACTGAGTGTAGCCCCCACAGTTTTCCTAAATACGCTAAGAGCATTTTCCAAATTGCTTTCTAATTAAGCATTCCAGTGTCACAACTAAATTCACCTTTATTATAAAACATCAATGGTTGCTCTTATTTTCCCCCCTAAGTTACTTGAATATTAGGCTATTATATTCAAGGGTTAGAAGTGGGTGCAAAAAAAAAACTACAACAAACATCTTAACATTTTAGTTCATTTATTTTCAAAAAGGAAATGCTTAAATTGGGCTTCTGTTCCCGCAATAACTGGTGACATCAAATCAAAGACACTCAACTTAACTACAGGCTTGTGGTCTCAATGTTAACACAAACTACAGCAGAGCTGCTCTGCTTGCCATAAAGATTCAAATAACTACAGCCCAGTTTTCTTTAAACACTGTAAACCATTTTGTGAAACAGTATAAAGGAAAAGTATTCCAAAATAGTTCCCAGATTAGCTGAAAATTGACTTCACGTGTCTAATCATGAATGTAACAACAAAACAACAACAACAATAATTTGTTTTTTTGAAAAAAAGACTCATGGCTCCATGGGAGAGAAAGTTATACTAATGAAGGAATGAAATTCGCTCATGATTAAAGAACACGTGAGACGTTATCGTAGGATATGATATGACCTTCAACACCAATCTCATAAGTTAGAATCTTCCTTGCCTCTCTTTCTCAATTGATAAAAAGATTGTGCAGTAGAAGCAATGTGTTCAACTTATTGTCATGATGTCAAGTGAAACATAACTTTCATCCTTTCCCCCTCTCCCTTCCTTGTTGTTATTGTAATAACTGTGGGACACGTAATTAATCTTGTTTGGTGGGGCATGCTTGGCAGTGCTCAGGACTTACTCCTAGTTCTACACTCTGAGATCACTTCTGAGACCTCAGGGAACCACAAGGGTTCGGGTATCAGTCGGTACAAGGCAAGCACCATACCCACTGTACTATCTCTCTGGCCCCTATTTTTTCTCCTTTCTTAAATACCTGATCTAGTAGTTGCCATGGTCACAACTCAGTTTGTATTACTCCCCTAGAGCCTCATACTTGCTTGCAGTAGCATCACACTCAGTTGTGGTGTTCCTCAGGGGTTCTACCTTTAATGCAGTAAATATAGAAACTTGGTTGTGATCCACTGGAGATCATATACTTTGTGGCCTCTAGGAATCATGTGGCAATGCCATTGGTATATCACAGTATGTGTGATGGTGCCAGAGATCCAACTCAGGTGCCATCAGAGGTGCCAAAGATCCAGCTCTGGTGCCAGCGATGGCGCCTGTGATCTAACTCACACCTATAAGAAAGTATACACATGTCCCCAGGCCCACTGAGCATGTCCCATGCACTGAGCGTAATTTTAAAGATTGGACCTTGATGCTGTTCATAAATGTTTACTTGGAAAGCTTGTAGCTATCTTCTAAAAGTGCCTCTTTCACAATTTCATTTACAATAATTGAAAATAAATCTCATTCAGTGCCTGGAGTTGCCTTTCTTATCCTCTTTCTCCTCATATAGACCTGTCTTCTTCCCATGGAAATTCAGTGGCCAATCACCAAACCACCTCTTACAACATGGGATTCAAGTTTCTAAAATCAGTATTATTTGTCCATTATGTTTATTTTATTTTTCTTTTTTAAATTTTATTATGACACCATGATATAGACATTTACAAAGATGCTCATGCTTGGGTTTCATTCATACAATGTTGCAGCACCCATTCCTCCACCAGTGCTTATTTCCCACCACATATTCCCTCCCCTCTCCCCCCAGCCTGCCTTTACAGCAGGTCCTTTACCTCTTCTTTCTTCTTCTTCTAAAAGTGTTTATTATTATTATTATTATTATTATTATTATTATTATTATTATTATTTCATCTACTTCCTCCTCCTTCTCTCTCTGTCTCTCCCCTTCTCTTACACATTCTGGTTGCCATACATACATTTAGGTGTTATTATGTATACTCCTTTGCTATATTCTATGCTCAGTTCTAGTCTGGAGTTACGATTTCCAACAATTAGTAGAAGACTAGTATAAATTGTTTTCCACAAATGAATACAGCTTTTTCTATCTGTCCTTTTCCTTCTGACTGATTTCACTAAGCATG
This sequence comes from Cryptotis parvus, assembly GCA_021461705.1. Taxonomy (NCBI): domain Eukaryota; kingdom Metazoa; phylum Chordata; class Mammalia; order Eulipotyphla; family Soricidae; genus Cryptotis; species Cryptotis parvus. The sequence goes on along the minus strand of JAJIBD010024672.1, from coordinate 37,396 downwards.
ATAACCTCCATATCCATCCATTTATAGGCAACTTTCATGACTTTGTCTTTTTTAACAGCTGCATAGTATTCCATTGTGTATATGAACCATAGTTTCTTTATTCAATCTTCTGTTCTCCGGCATTCAGGTTGTTTCCAGATTTTGGCTATTGTGAATGGTGCTGCAATGAATATAGAAGTGCAAAAGACTTCACCCCTAAGATCAGAGACAAGACAAGTTTCCCCACTCTCACCACTCTAATCAATATAGTACTGGAAGTACTTGCCATAGCAATCAGGAAAGAAAAGAGCATAAGTGCATCCAGATAGGCAAGGAAGAAGTCTAGCTATCACTATTTGCAAATGAAATTATATTTTACCTAGATAACACTAAACTTTCTACCAAAAAGCTCCTAGAAACAATAGATTTCTATAGTAGAGTGGCAGGGTACAAAATCAATAACCAAAAGTCAGTGACTTTCCTATATGCAAAAATAATGAAAGAGAAGAAATGGATATTAAAAATATTATCCCATTCACAATTGTTCCACAGAAAATCAAATACCTAGTAATCAGTATGAGTAATAATGTAAAGGACCTGTACAAATAAAACTACAAAACTCTGCTTCAAGAAATAAAAAGAGGACATGAGGAAATTGAGACACATTCACTGCTCATGGATTGGGAGGATTAACATTGCCAAAAAGGGTAATACTCCCTAGAGCTTTATGCAGATGTGGTCCCTATAAGGATACCCATGACAGTCTTCAAAGAAATTGATAGAACACACCTGAAATTTGTATGGAATAATAAACCACCACAAATAGCTAAAGTATTCCTTGGAAAAAAAGAAGATGGCAGACATCACCTTTCCCAACTTCAAACTGTACTACAAAGCAGTAGTAATTAAAAAGGCATGATATTGGAATAAATACAGACCTATAGACCTATTGAATAGAACTGAATATCCTGACACACACTCTAAAACATAAAATCACATATTCTTCTATAAAAGAGAAAAAAATATTAAGCAGAGCAGAGAAAGCTTCTTCAACAAATGGTGCTGGGAAAATTGGGCAGCTACATTAAAAAAAATGAACTTATACTTCCTTCTAACACCATGTACAAAAGTCAGATCAAAATGGATTAAAGATCTCAATGTCAGACCTGACTCTTAAGTTACATAGAGAAAACATAGGCAAAATCCTCTATGACATTGAAGCTAAAATCATCTTCAAAGACGAAACACTACTGACAAAGCAAATGGAAGCAAAGATAAACTTTTGGGAATATACGAAACTGAAAAGCTTCTGCAGCTCAAAAGAAATGGTAACCAAGATACAAAGACAGCCCATAGAATTGGAAAGACTATTCACCCAGTTCCCATCTGATAAGAGGTTAATATCCAGGATATATCAGGCACTGGTAGAAATTATCAGGAAAAAAAAAATCCAACCCTATTAAGAAATGGGGAGAAGAAATGAACAGAAATTTCCAAAGAGAAGTAATTCAAATGGCCAAAAAGCATATGAAAAATTGCTCTTCATCATTAACCATCAGGGAGATGCAAATTAAAACAACAATGAGATACCATCTCACACCACAGAGACTGGCACACATCCAAAAGCACAAGAATAACCAGTGCTGGCACAGATGCAGGGAGAAAGGGACTCTCATCCATTATTGGTGGGAATGTTGACTGGTCTAGCCTTTTTGGAAAACAATATGGACATTCCTCCAGAAACTGTGTATTGAGCTCCCATTTGACCCAGCAATACTACTCCTGGGAATATACCCTGGAGACCCAAAACCACACAACATTATGTTTCTTTAAAATAGAGAAGGCTGGGCCGGAGCGATAGCCCAGTGGGTAGGGCGTTTGCCTTGCACGCGGCTGGCCTGTGCTGGCCCGGGTTCAATCCCCGGGGTCCCATATGGTCCCCTGAGCACCACTAGGAGTAATTCCTGAGTGCAGAGCCAGGAGTAACCCCTGAGCATTGCCGGGTGTGACCCAAAAAAGCAAAAAAAAAAAAAAAATAGAGAAGGCTGATGTACATATGACCGAAACCAGAACACAAACATCTTTGTAATTGTATATCTCATGACTGTATGTAGAATATTAAAAAAATATATAGAAGGCTGACGAGTACTTCGAACTGATAATCAAGCTGTTTGTTTCCATTTTATTTATAACTGTGTAAAATTGCATGCTCTCTTAAAATTTTAGACACAAAAATAGAATGGCTTGTATTTATCTGACATGTCACCTGAGGCATTAAACTTTATTTCCATAAATGTAGATAGTCTAGCCTACCACACACCTAGGCTATATGGTGCATCCAATTGCTTCTAGCCTATAAACCTAAGCACGTTACATGATTAGTGTAGAAAACTGTAAAATAATAGTATAAAGGTATCCAAATAATAATATTGGGATATTAGGCCCAAAAAATGTATAGTAAAAAAATATTTTAAAGCTAAATAACAGAGCCAGAGAATAGTACTAAAAGGTTAATGTGTTTTCCAGCATAGGACAGTGGCTGTGATAGTGCTTCAAATCCTGGCACTCCAAGTGGTCCCCCAAGCATGACCAGGTGTGGTCCCTGAGACAGAACCAGGTGTAGTTTTTTATTCTCTTGGCTTTTCTTCAGTTATCTATTCTTGTTATAGTTCCAGTAAGTCTTCATTCGGCGGTTCCTTAGGAACCATCTCTAGGAACTCTTCCATGTCATTCTCATTCATACTCAGATTAAAATTGATTGCTCTGGTTTCTGCAATCACCTATCTGGAAAATTCTTTGAAGATATAGACAAACCTTTAGAGTGCTAATCTTTAAAATGATAATTATACACTCCTATATGACATTACCCCAAGTCCAAGCAACGTTCTCCTTATGGTCATAAATCACTTTTCCAGGATTGCACTGGTGTCTTTTTTTAGCTGCAGTAGTAGTCTGGGCAAACAGCTGTAAGAGTAGACTTTAAACATTGTTATCACTCTCTGATCCATTGGTTGAATCAAAGTGGGAATGTTTAGAAGGAGAATTGACATTTTGTATTGGAATTAAGTTCTCCAATTAAAAAAATCCCAGCATCTGAGAAATTATCAATAATAAGCAAAAAACTTGAAAGTTATGTTAGTTTCTAAACATTGTTTAATTTTGTTTACATAGCAGTTTTAAAGAACTAACTTTTTACTGCTTAAGAAACACAGTGGCAGAGACTGCTAATTGATATGCTTACAGGTCATGGGCTTCTCACTGTGCCAAGTCAGAAAGGGTTTTGATTTGTACTCTGTAATATTATCCCCAATCATCCTGTCCTTTTCAGCCCTTAGAGCATGACATTGACTTGTTTTCTCTATGAATAAGTTTTTCAGACATATGTTCCAGAATAGGGAGATTACATATTATAGTTCCATTCAATTTTCCTCCACAATCAGCTGTTCTGAAGTTTACACACAAATTCCAAATAATTTGATTTCTCAAAATCAGCATTTATACACTTGCCACTCATTTTCATATTATGCAATAAGTAACAATTTTGAATGATCAAAAGACAGATCTTGTAAATTTAGCACTAAAAGATTAGATTTATACTTTTCTTTCAATACTGCACAATCTCCTTGCTTTCGTTGTAATTAACATGGTGCTGAAAGGGCAATGACTCTCTGGTATTTAGCCCAACTCATTAGAAGTTATTCCTATATAAAGCTTTTGTTAGTCTAATTATTTTTAATGAAGCAGATCTATTAACAGCTTTCATCACATTTCAAATATGGTGCAACGGGAGATGGTGATATGGCTGACTGGTGAGCAATAACCATCATGATTTTCCACTCTCATAGCACTTAATCACTTTTCATTTAATTTTGAGATGAATCACTTGATACCCCTCTTATTGACTACATCAGCAGTGATTTTTTTATATTTAGTGATTATTATGAATTTAAAAACAAGGTTAAATGAAGCACAAAAGGCAATGATGCTCTCAGGAGATTCACTTAACACTCTGAGGAAATCTCTAGTGATGTTTCCTCTCCCCATGATTTGATGGGGTTGGATGCTTTTCTTGTAGAGTTCTATGAGGGCCTTCTATAGCTTTGATATTAACCCCTTTCATATGGGTATTAGGTAAGCAATTTTCCCATTCTGTGGTCTGTCTCTGTATCTTGGTCACCATTTCTTTCAAGGTGCAGAAGCTTCTTAATTCAATGTAGTCCCATTTGCTTATCTTTGCTTCCATTTATCTGGTCAATGGTGTTTCATCCTTGAAAGTGTCTTTAGCTTTAATGTAATATAGCGTTTGTCTACACTTTCCATACCCTAGTGTCCAAAAATCAAAACCAGAATGATATTTTAGTTCATTCTAGTTGGATGCATGTCAGAGTCATGTGAAAAAAAAGAACTCTTGGTAGGAATTTGAGTTAGAACACTTTATCTCAATTCACTTCTGCTGTATATTTACTGTCTTTGTCCATAATTCCTCTCACCCCACCCTAAGTCCTCTATGAGCAGGTAGAAAACAAAGGTGAATGAAAATTAGAATACCAGCCTTTAGTATCTATTCAGTGTTTGTGAGCTTTAACATATTCATATAAATGGGGGCTTGAATCTATCTTACCTCTAAGATATTAGAGGATTAACTAAAGAAAATTTAGTTGTAGCATTAAAGGCATTAATAGATGGACTAACTAAAGAAAATTTGGATTAACTAAAGAAAATTTAGTTGTAGCATTAAAGGCATTAATAGATGCCACAACAAACAGTGCTGTTAGGTGTTGAGGCCACTTTTAGAAATTATTGAGCTTATAATACAGCTCCCATACTTCAATATTGCAGCCCAGTGCTAAGGTGCTTGGGCCTGGCAGGGCTTTGAAATGATGTAGTACAGAGATCTAACTCAGGGCCCTTTATATGCAACATGCTTGAGCAATCTCCTTCACTGTCACTGTCACTGTCTTCCCGATCATCATCGATTGGCTTGAGCGGGCACCAGTAACATCTCAATATGACCTGTCTCATGCAAGTAGAGGCCAAGGGCACCTGCTTGCTCCAGGAACATAAAGAGCCTCAAACCATTCCATCAGGTCATGGGAATGAGGTCTATAATTGTTACTGGTATCTGGCATATCAAATACGACATGGGTAGCTTGCCAGGCTCTGCCTTGAGGGTAGCATACTCTTGTAGTCAATCTCCTTGGCCCAGAATTCTTATTTTAGGCACAATATTTTGTGTATGGAAGTTGTTTCTAAAAAAATTGTAAGTAGAGTATGTCAAAAATATACTAAAGAAAATCCAGGAAGATAACTCATGGGACAGGAGGACATATTTTGCATGCAGAACCTTCTGAGTTCAATCCCCAGTTCCATATGGTACTCTCCAAAGCACCCCTGGGTGTGCGTGAATACTGTAGCCTCAAAGCACCATCAGAGACAGGTTCTTGTCATTCTCTGCTGGGCTTGAACAGCACAGTATTACCCAAACACTGGGCCTTTCAGACAGTGGAACTGAGCCTAATATCATGGTGAATGGCTAGAGTTCTTCCTGGGATCCCAATAAATAAATGCCCTTGGAGTTTTAAAATCTCTTTGCAAGATAGGAGAAAACAATTTTTTTCTTAATCTAAGAGGGCAACTATAAATCTGTGAGTGAATGTCATCCTCGATGCCAAGAGCTAGGAAGTTTGTCTTGTCTTTCAATAAAGCTCTTTTAGTGTTTCTTCTTCTAAAACTGATTTCAAGGTCATGAATTTTCTAAGTTGTTGCCTGTCCTGAAGCTTTGCATCATTTCTTTTAGTTTGAGTGATAATCTAGTTGGAATAGATTATTCTTAGTACCATGTCCATTTTCTTGAGTTTTTGTACTATAACCTTTCATTCTCTTCTGGACCATAGTATCTCATTTGTTAGATCTGTTGTGAATCTTATGGGCATTCCTTTGTAAGATCCTTCTATGGTCTTGCTACTCCCAGTATTCTGTCTGTCTTTGGATTTTGTCACTTTGAGTACACTTTGTCTTGGACTTTTTCTATTTGAGTGTATTTAACTGGCCTATATCTGAGTTTATTCCTCAACTGTGGCAAATTCTCATCTGTGATTTCTTTAACTATTAGTTCTTCACCAACTTCATGTCCATATTCTTTAGGGTCTCTAATGATACTCCCCACCCACACACATACACCTTATTTAAACACTGTGGTTTACAAAGTTGTTCATCATGAATTTTTTTGTACAGGTATTGAATGTTTCAACACCAACTCCACCACTACTACACCTTCTCGCCACCATTGTCTCCACTTTCCCAACCACCCCTCAAGCCTGCCCCTGTAGCAAATCCACAAAAATTTATTTTTAGAGTCACGGCAGAGCCTGGCAAGCTCTCCATGGTGTGTTTCATATGCCAAAAACAGTAACAATAATGAACCTCATTCCCAACAAAAGGAGACATTACTGGCGCCCGCTCAAGCAAATCAATGAACAATGTGAACACAAGTGACAAGTGTTACCAATAAAGGGCTAACGGAATGATCAACAATTTTTTTTCTTAGATGAAAAAATTAGTAAAAATTGTTTTATCTTACCATGGGGACACACAGTCCTTGTTTGCGGGTTTATTAGGATGTTGTTACAAGTTAAGCCTTCTGTATTCATGTTTTTGTTAATCTAGATTGCTTGACTTCAGCGTTACATCCATTCAATCCTGTGTGCTACTACTGGATTTTCAGTATTGTAAAGTTTGGAGATGTGAGCCAAAAAGTAGCTGTGTGCTCCAAGAAATCCACAACTTTTAACTGGACAGTATAGCTGGAGTTAAAATTTTTTTTGTACTTGTTCCTTTACATATTTTTTAAAATTTTTTGTTATACCACCGTGATATATACAATTACAAAAGATGTTCCTGTTTGGGATTTTTAACTGGGCTATGTCCAAGAAATTTTTGTGGCTTGTTGACATTTTTTATATTTATTTATCAGTATCTAGAACAAAGCCAATGGATGAGTTTACATGGTGCATGGGCTTCCAGAAGTACTTGGATGTGGGGAGCTAATCCATACAAATGTCAAGAAGGCTTGAGTTTTCAACTAGTGTCCCTTGTACCTTAGTTTTTCCCAGCAGTGTTGGTTTTCCATGAGCCTCAGTTCTGGGATAATGGAGTCCAATCAGAAGCATGGTTATAATTTCTGGTTCTTTTGGAAGCCAGTTACTGCCAGGGTTTTGTTTGCGTGGATGCTGGCCTGCCCCACAGTCTGATGATTCTCATGCTGTTTCTCTTGAACTTATTCCACAGTTCTCTGATATACTGTTATTTCCTTTCATACCTTTTTTCGTCTTCTGTTGTTTTCCAGAAGTTTCCTGCATCTCAGAGAGCTATGGTCTTTTCCTCAGCTGCTATTATTCTGCCGCTTAGAGCACTTATTGTTTTATATGTCACCTATGGTACTCTTTGTTTGTTTGTTTGTTTGTTTGTTTGTTTGTTTGTTTGTTTGAGTAGGGGGTGTTGAACCTGGTGATGCTCAGATTTCTCCTGGTTTGAGCTCCGGAATTACTCCTGGTGGTGCTAATGAGGAATCATATGGGATGCCAGGGATTTAACTCAACTAATAAATCTAGTGCAAAGTAAGTGTCTTACCTGCCTTACTATCACTTCAGCTCCAATTTCTGTCATTTCTTATTGCAGATTTCTTTTCACTTTGGCTCCCATGCTTTTTTTGGACCTTGCTTACTTCCTCTACCATGATTTCTTTGAGTTCATTAAACATCCTCAACATGGTGTAACTAATGTCATTCACTGAGAATTTGCAGAGCTAGTTGGTGTTGGTTGAGCCTGCTGAGTTAATGTATTTGCTCATTGAAAGTGATGGGCTTCTACATGCCTTCTCCATTGGGTTTGCTGTGCTCTTGCTGTATTGAGGCCCCGTAAATCTCTGAGGAATTAAACTGAGTGTTTCTCTTTTTCTTCTCTCCCTATATTCATCCAGTGATGGGAATATAAGTGATATAAGTGCAAAATTTGATGCAGAAATGTGCCCTCATATCTGGAACCATTGATATTTCAGAGGTCAGGCATAGAGATTTTTAGGGACAAGTCAGAAGGGTGGGAAATTTGCCTCTGGTTCAAAAAATATATATATGAGCTGAGAGAATAATCAACTGGAAGGGTCAAGGAACAATCAAAAGTTTGGGAGATAAAAAGCTGGGACTGTTAATATGGTAGAGTCAGGCTCAGTGGTTGTTTGTCAGGATCTAAACTTAATGAAGTAGTAGAAAAAAATTCTCCTTTTATAGAGCATTAAGTCCACTTTATTTAATCTCTGGTAATCATATAAATTTTCATAAAATAATTAGATCAGCGAAAAGAATTCTTGCAGGAAAACATACACACTTCCTACTATCAGTCTTGAAGCTTCACAGGGTTAAACAATACTTGCTAGAACTGTAATCAGTGATGTGGTTCCACATGTCTGTAACAGTTAAAAAGCATTTAACTGAGTTGGCACAAATGACGTCAGTTAAATGTGAAGTGTACACCACAAAAAATCTTGTCTGAAGCTGTGAGGCTTAGTAAGCACAACAGGAAAACCTTACAATCAATTTTTCAGGTAATAATCCCATATATTAATACAAATATGATTTTTTGGGTCTGAAAGATGAACTGTTTTGTTTCATGACACTTTGCATTTAAGACTTCACTATTATGTTAACTGAAATTTTATCATTGCTTTAAGAAGCACTCGATGAGATCATTTTGTCCCTTTAGAGTGTATATCTGGGTAATGGCTATTTTCAAATTCCAGTTGTTTGCAGGTTGCCATTTTCAAAAATAATTTTAATCAAAAACCTTAGCATTTTAATGGAGATATAAACACCCTGACTTCATTTTAGTAATGTGTTAGTAGTGAGTATAAATGATAATATACAAATGTGGGTTCATTACCATACTCTGGAAACAATATTATATTAGAAATTTTAGATAATTTTTTCAGGGAGTATATAGACTTGGAACAATACAAATCATTACCTAAAAAGGGCTGATGGTAATTAGTTTCTTTGCATTACAGTGAATTTTAGGGCATGTTCAAATAAAGGTGAATATTTTATGAAAGCCTTCTTTTGGAGAGATCAATATTTTATATCTGATTCTACTTTTACTCCAAAGTTAATTTATTGCTATGGCTCCTTGTCACTATTATAATGAATTTATAAGATATTTCAAAACTAAATATAATTTAATATTAACATAGGAGGGTCAGAGAGATAGTAGAGGAGGTAATACTCTTATCTTGCACATGGTTGATCCAATTCAATCTCAGCACCACACATGACCCTTAAGTGTCATCAGGAGTTCTCCCTGAGCAGAGTCAAGAGTATTGGGCACAACAGGCACAGTAATCTCCTGAAAAAGACCTCCAAAAATATTATCAGAGGTAGTTACAGTACAGGATATGGAGTTTTTTGCTTTGCACCTTAGTTGCTGTATTCTGGCAAAAAATGTAATGACCTTCAGAGACCTTTTAATCATGTCATCATTAAAATGGAAATAATAATAATAATAATAGTAATATACCTACAATAAAGACTGCTGTGAAGATAAAAATGGAATCAACCATATAATGTGATTTGCATAGAATGGGCACAATATAGCATTTAAGTAGTAGCTACTGGTTTTATATTCTAAAATATATATATTTTAGTTTGTGTTAAAATAAGCGATGAAATAATGTAGTTACATATTGTGTCACCATTTTTCAACCTTACTTGTATATACTCCATACTCATAATGCTCAATACTTGTGCGGGTGACAAGGGATGTCCATATATCATCTCTGCAATCACAGCTCTATCACTCAACTGAAAGATAGAAAGCTCATAAGTAAAATTACATGCAAAAATGGTAGAAAAAATAGAAACTTAAATGTT